>OZ038397.1:28302762-28307232 GCA_964036045.1 Eutreptiella sp. 'Long Island Sound 2002' | reverse complement strand
CACCTACTACTCCACCTACTCCACCACCTACTCCACCACCTACTCCACCACCTACTCCACCCCTACTCCACCACCTACTCCACCACCTACTCCACCACCTACTCCACCACCTACTCCACCACCTACTCCACCACCTACTCCACCACCTACTCCACCACCTACTCCACCACCTACTCCACCACCTACTCCACCACCTACTCCACCACCTACTCCACCACCTACTGCACCACCTACTGCACCACCTATTGCACCACCTACTCCACCACCTACTCCACCACCTACTCCACCACCTACTCCACCACCTACTCCACCACCTACTCCACCACCTACTCCACCACCTACTCCACCACCTACTCCACCACCTACTCCACCACCTACTCCACCACCTACTCCACCACCTACTCCACCACCTACTCCACCACCTACTCCACCACCTACTCCACCACCTACTCCACCACCTACTCCACCACCTACTCCACCACCTACTCCACCACCTACTCCACCACCTACTCCACCACCTACTCCACCACCTACTCCACCACCTACTGCACCACCTACCGCACCACCTACTCCACCACCTACCCCACCACCTACCCCACCACCTACTCCACCACCTACTCCACCACCTACTCCACCACCTACTCCACCACCTACTCCACCACCTACTCCACCACCTACTCCACCACCTACTCCACCACCTACTCCACCACCTACTCCACCACCTACTCCACCACCTACTCCACCACCTACTCCACCACCTACTCCACCACCTACTCCACCACCTACTGCACCACCTACTCCACCACCTACTCCACCACCTACTCCACCACCTACTCCACCACCTACTCCACCACCTACTCCACCACCTACTCCACCACCTACTCCACCACCTACTCCACCACCTACTCCACCACCTACTCCACCACCTACTCCACCACCTACTCCACCACCTACTCCACCACCTACTCCCCCACCTACTCCACCACCTACTCCACCACCTACTCCACCACCTACTCCACCACCTGTACCACCACCTATACCACCACCTACTCCACCACCTACTCCACCACCTACTCCACCACCTACTCCACCACCTACTCCACCACCTACTCCACCACCTACTCCACCACCTACTCCACCACCTACTCCACCACCTACTCCACCACCTACTCCACCACCTACTCCACCACCTACTCCACCACCTACTCCACCACCTACTCCACCACCTACTCCACCACCTACTCCACCACCTACTCCACCACCTACTCCACCACCTACTCCACCACCTACTCCACCACCTACTCCACCACCTACTCCACCACCTACTCCACCACCTACTCCACCACCTACTCCACCACCTACTCCACCACCTACTCCACCACCTACCCCACCACCTACTCCACCACCTACTCCACCACCTACTCCACCACCTACTCCACCACCTTCACCACCACCTACTCCACCACCTACTCCACCGCCTACTCCACCACCTACTCCACCACCTACTCCACCACCTACTCCACCACCTACTCCACCACCTACTGCACCACCTACTCCACCACTCACTCCACCACCACCTACACCACCACCTACTCCACCACCTACTCCACCACCTACACCACCACCTACTCCACCACCACCTACTCCACCACCTACTCCACCACCTACTCCACCACCTACTCCACCACCTACTCCACCACCTACTCCACCACCCACTCCACCACCCACTCCACCACCTACTCCACCACCTACTCCACCACCTACTCCACCACCTACTCCACCACCTACTCCACCACCTACTCCACCACCTACTCCACCACCTACTCCACCACCTACTCCACCACCTACTCCACCACCTACTCCACCACCTACTCCACCACCTACTCCACCACCTACGCCACCACCTACTCCACCACCTACTCCACCACCTACTCCACCACCTACTCCACCACCTACTCCACCACCTACTCCACCACCTACTCCACCACCTACTCCACCACCTACTCCACCACCTACTCCACCACCTACTCCACCACCTACTCCACCACCTACTCCACCACCTACTGCACCACCTACTCCACCACCTACTCCACCACCTACTCCACCACGTACTCCACCACGTACTCCACCACCTATACCACCACCTACTCCACCACCTACTCCACCACCTACTCCACCACCTACTCCACCACCTACTCCACCACCTACTCCACCACCTACTCCACCACCTACTCCACCACCTACTCCACCACCTACTCCACCACCTACTCCACCACCTACTCCACCACCTACTCCACCACCTACTCCACCACCTACTCCACCACCTACTCCACCACCTACTCCACCACCTACTCCACCACCTACTCCACCACCTACTCCACCACCTACTCCACCACCTACTCCACCACCTACTCCACCACCTACTCCACCACCTACTCCACCACCTACTCCACCACCTACTCCACCACCTACTCCACCACCTACTCCACCACCTACTCCACCACCTACTCCACCACCTACTCCACCACCTACTCCACCACCTACTCCACCACCTACCCCACCACCTACCCCACCACCTACTCCACCACCTACTCCACCACCTACTCCACCACCTACTCCACCACCTACTCCACCACCTACTCCACCACCTACTCCACCACCTACTCCACCACCTACTCCACCACCTACTCCACCACCTACTCCACCACCTACTCCACCACCTACTCCACCACCTACTCCACCACCTACTGCACCACCTACTGCACCACCTACTGCACCACCTACTCCACCACCTACTCCACCACCTACTCCACCACCTACTGCACCACCTACTCCACCACTTACTCCACCACCTACTCCACCACCTACTCCACCACCTACTCCACCACCTACTCCACCACCTACTCCACCACCTACTCCACCACCTACTGCACCACCTACTCCACCACCTACTCCACCACCTACTCCACCACCTACTCCACCACCTACTCCACCACCTACTCCACCACCTACTCCACCACCTACTCCACCACCTACTCCACCACCTACTCCACCACCTACTCCACCACCTACTCCACCACCTACTCCACCACCTACTCCACCACCTACTCCACCACCTACTGCACCACCTACCGCACCACCTACTCCACCACCTACTCCACCACCTACCCCACCACCTACCCCACCACCTACTCCACCACCTACTCCACCACCTACTCCACCACCTACTCCACCACCTACTCCACCACCTACTCTACCACCTACTCCACCACCTACTCCACCACCTACTCCACCACCTACTCCACCACCTACTCCACCACCTACTCCACCACCTACTCCACCACCTACTCCACCACCTACTCCACCACCTACTCCACCACCTACTCCACCACCTACTCCACCACCTACTCCACCACCTACTCCACCACCTACTCCACCACCTACTCCACCACCTACTCCACCACCTACTCCACCACCTACTCCACCACCTACTCCCCCACCTACTCCACCACCTACTCCACCACCTACTCCACCACCTACTCCACCACCTATACCACCACCTATACCACCACCTACTCCACCACCTACTCCACCACCTACTCCACCACCTACTCCACCACCTACTCCACCACCTACTCCACCACCTACTCCACCACCTACTCCACCACCTACTCCACCACCTACTCCACCACCTACTCCACCACCTACTCCACCACCTACTCCACCACCTACTCCACCACCTACTCCACCACCTACTCCACCACCTACTCCACCACCTACTCCACCACCTACTCCACCACCTACTCCACCACCTACTCCACCACCTACTCCACCACCTACTCCACCACCTACTCCACCACCTACTCCACCACCTACTCCACCACCTACTCCACCACCTACCCCACCACCTACCCCACCACCTACTCCACCACCTACTCCACCACCTACTCCACCACCTACTCCACCACCTACTCCACCACCTACTCCACCACCTACTCCACCGCCTACTCCACCACCTACTCCACCACCTACTGCACCACCTACTCCACCACTCACTCCACCACCACCTACACCACCACCTACTCCACCACCTACTCCACCACCTACACCACCACCTACTCCACCACCACCTACTCCACCACCTACTCCACCACCTACTCCACCACCTACTCCACCACCTACTCCACCACCTACTCCACCACCCACTCCACCACCCACTCCACCTCCTACTCCACCACCTACTCCACCACCTACTCCACCACCTACTCCACCACCTACTCCACCACCTACTCCACCACCTACTCCACCACCTACTCCACCACCTACTCCACCACCTACTCCACCACCTACTCCACCACCTACTCCACCACCTTCTCCACCACCTACTCCACCACCTACGCCACCACCTACTCCACCACCTACTCCACCACCTACTCCACCACCTACTCCACCACCTACTCCACCACCTAC
>OZ038397.1:28102762-28300262 GCA_964036045.1 Eutreptiella sp. 'Long Island Sound 2002' | reverse complement strand
GCCATCACACACCTTCACTGCCATTGCAGGCCCCGCCACCCCCACGCGCGCGCTCGCTCGCCTCGTGTCGTCAAGCCAAGGCATGGCTGGCTTGGCTTGGCATGGTATGGTATGGCTTGGCGTCAGATCCAAGTGCTTTCATAATGAAGTGCGGTGATACTTGCCGACACAATATCTAAAAATTTAATTCGGGACTTTCTGTCAAATTCTTGCAGCTCCCCCTTCATGGTCCCGGTAAGGCATTAGGCGACAATTTAGAAGGGGAATGTTCCATATTTTTGCAAAAAAGTTTCATTTTGGTACGCCACATTTATGCGATTTTCAGGTTGCTGCGTGGTGGTAGGCCAGGCGGTACGCGTGCTTTGGTAAAGTGGCACCTTTGGCCCTACCCGTTGGAATTTTCGCTCTGGTCCACTGCCATCACACACCCACACTGCCATTGCAGCCCCCGCCACCCCCGTGCGCGCGCTCCCTCGCCTCGTCTCGTCAAGCCAAGGCATGGCTGGCTTGGCTTGGCATGGTATGGTATGTCTTGGCGTCAGATCCAGGTGCTTTCATAATGAAGTGCGGTGATACTTGCCGACACAATATCTAAAAATTCAATTCGGGACTTTCTGTCAAATTCTTGCAGCTCCCCCTTCAGAGTCCCGGTAAGGCATTAGGCGACAATTTAGAAGGGGGATGTTCCATATTTTTGCAAAAAAGTTTCATTTTGGTACGCCACATTTATGCGATTTTCAGGTTGCTGCGTGGTGGTATGCTAGGCGGTACGCGTGCTTTCGTACAGTGGCACCTTTGGCCCTACCCGTTGGAATTTTCACTCTGGTACACTGCCATCACACACCCACACTGCCATTGCAGCCCCCGCCACCCCCGCGCGCGCGCTCGCTCGCCTCGTCTCGTCAAGCCAAGTCATGGCTGGCTTGGCTTGGCATGGTATGGTATGGCTTGGCGTCAGATCCAGGTGCTTTCATAATGAAGTGCGGTGGTACTTGCGGACACAATATCTAAAAATTCAATTCGGGACTTTCTGTCAAATTCTTGCAGCTCCCCCTTCAGGGTCCCGGTAAGGCATTGGGCGACAATTTAGAAGGGGGATGTTCCATATTTTTGCAAAAAAGTTTCATTTTGGTACGCCACATTTATGCGATTTTCAGGTTGCTGCGTGGTGGTAGGCCAGGCGGTACGCGTGCTTTGGTAAAGTGGCACCTTTGGCCCTACCCGTTGGAATTTTCACTCTGGTCCACTGCCATCACACACCCACACCGCCATTGCAGCCCCCGCCACCCCCGCGCGCGCGCTCGCTCGCCTCGTCTCGTCAAGCCAAGGCATGGCCGGCTTGGCTTGGCATGGTATGGTATGGCTTGGCGTCAGATCCAGGTGCTTTCATAATGAAGTGCGGTGGTACTTGCCGACACAATATCTAAAAATTCAATTCGGGACTTTCTGTCAAATTCTTGCAGCTCCCCCTTCAGGGTCCCGGTAAGGCATTGGGCGACAATTTAGAAGGGGGATGTTCCATATTTTTGCAAAAAAGTTTCATTTTGGTACGCCACATTTATGCGATTTTCAGGTTGCTGCGTGGTGGTAGGCCAGGCGGTACGCGTGCTTTGGTAAAGTGGCACCTTTGGCCCTACCCGTTGGAATTTTCACTCTGGTCCACTGCCATCACAGACCCACACTGCCATTGCAGCCCCCGCCACCCCCGCGCGCGCGCTCGCTCGCCTCGTCTCGTCAAGCCAAGGCATGGCCGGCTTGGCTTGGCATGGTATGGTATGGCTTGGCGTCAGATCCAGGTGCTTTCATAATGAAGTGCGGTGATACTTGCCGACACAATATCTAAAAATTCAATTCGGGACTTTCTGTCAAATTCTTGCAGCTCCCCCTTCAGGGTCCCGGTAAGGCATTAGGCGACAATTTAGAAGGGGGATGTTCCATATTTTTGCAAAAAAGTTTCATTTTGGTACGCCACATTTATGCGATTTTCAGGTTGCTGCGTGGTGGTAGGCCAGGCGGTACGCGTGCATTGATAAAGTGGCACCTTTGGCCCTACCCGTTGGAATTTTCACTCTGGTACACTGCCATCACACACCCACACTGCCATTGCAGCCCCCGCCACTGCCGCGCGCGCGCTCGCTCGCCTCGTCTCGTCAAGCCAAGGCATGGCTGGCTTGGCTTGGCATGGTATGGTATGGCTTGGCGTCAGATCCAAGTGCTTTCATAATGAAGTGCGGTTATACTTGCCGACACAATATCTAAAAATTCAATTCGGGACTTTCTGTCAAATTCTTGCAGCTCCCCCTTCAGGGTCCCGGTAAGGCATTGGGCGACAATTTAGAAGGGGGATGTTCCATATTTTTGCAAAAAAATTTCATTTTGGTACGCCACATTTATGCGATTTTTAGGTTGCTGCGTGGTGGTAGGCCAGGCGGTACGCGTGCTTTGGTAAAGTGGCACCTTTGGCCCTACCCGTTAGAATTTTCACTCTGGTCCACTGCCATCACACACCCACACTGCCATTGCAGCCCCCGCCACCCCCGCGCGCGCCCTCGCTCGCCTCGTCTCGTCAAGCCAAGGCATGGCTCGCTTGGCTTGGCATGGTATGGTATGGCTTGGCGTCAGATCCAAGTGCTTTCATAATGAAGTGCGGTTATACTTGCCGACACAATATCTAAAAATTCAATTCGGGACTTTCTGTCAAATTCTTGCAGCTCCCCCTTCAGGGTCCCGGTAAGGCATTGGGCGACAATTTAGAAGGGGGATGTTCCATATTTTTGCAAAAAAGTTTCATTTTGGTACGCCACATTTATGCGATTTTCAGTTTGCTGCGTGGTGGTAGGCCAGGCGGTACGCGTGCTTTGGTAAAGTTGCACCTTTGGCCCTACCCGTTGGAATTTTCACTATGGTCCACTGTCATCACACACCCACACTGCCATTGCAACCCCCGCCACCCCCGCGCGCGCGCTCGCTCGCCTCGTCTCGTCAAGCCAAGGCATGGCTGGCTTGGCTTGGCATGGTATGGTATGGCTTGGCGTCAGATCCAGATGCTTTCATAATGAAGTGCGGTGATACTTGCCGACACAATATCCAAAAATTCAATTCGGGACTTTCTGTCAAATTCTTGCAGCTCCCCTTTCAGGGTCCCGGTAAGGCATTAGGCGACAATTTAGAAGGTGGATGTTCCATATTTTCGCAAAAAAGCTTCATTTTGGTACGCCACATTTATGCGATTTTCAGGTTGCTGCGTGGTGGTAGGCCAGGCGGTACGCGTGCTTTGGTAAAGTGGCACCTTTGGCCCTACCCGTTGGAATTTTCACTCTGGTACACTGCCATCACACACCCACACTGCCATTGCAGCCCCCGCCACCCCCGCGCGCGCGCTCGCTCGCCTCGTCTCGTCAAGCGAAGTCATGGCTGGCTTGGCTTGGCATGGTATGGTATGGCTTGGCGTCAGATCCAGGTGCTTTCATAATGAAGTGCGGTGGTACTTGCGGACACAATATCTAAAAATTCAATTCGGGACTTTCTGTCAAATTCTTGCAGCTCCCCCTTCAGGGTCCCGGTAAGGCATTGGGCGACAATTTAGAAGGGGGATGTTCCATATTTTTGCAAAAAAGTTTCATTTTGGTACGCCACATTTATTGGATTTCCAGGTTGCTGCGTGGTGGTAGGGTAGGCGGTACGCGTACTTTCGTAAAGTGGCACCTTTGGCCCTACCCTTTGGAATTTTCACTCTGGTCCACTGCCATCACACACCCACACTGCCATTGCAGCCCCCGCCACCCCCGCGCGCGCGCTCGCTCGCCTCGCCTCGTCAAGCCAAGGCATGGCTGGCTTGGCTTGGCATGGTATGGTATGGCTTGGCGTCAGATCCAGGTGGTTTCGTAATGAAGTGCGGTGATACTTGCCGACACAATATCTAAAAATTCAATTCGGGACTTTCTGTCAAATTCTTGCAGCTCCCCTTTCGGGGGCCCAGGTAAGGCATTAGGCGACATTTTAGAAGGGGGATGTTCCATATTTTTGCAAAAAAGTTTCATTTTGGTACGCCACATTCATGCCGTTTTCAGGTTGCTGCGTGGTGGTAGGTCAGGCGGTACGCGTGCTTTGGTAAAGTGGCACCTTTGGCCCTACCCGTTGGAATTTTCACTCTGGTCCACTGCCATCACACACCCACACTGCCATTGCAGCCCCCGCCACCCCCGCGCGGGCGCGCTCGCTCGCCTCGTCTCGTCAAGCCAAGGCATGGCTGGCTTGGCTTGGCATGGTATGGTATGGCTTGGCGTCAGATCCAGGTGCTTTCATAATGAAGTGCAGTGGTACTTGCGGACACAATATCTAAAAATTCAATTCGGGACTTTCTGTCAAATTCTTGCAGCCCCCCCTTCAGGGTCCCGGTAAGGCATTAGGCGACAATTTAGAAGGGGGATTATCCATATTTTTGCAAAAAAGTTTCATTTTGGTACGCCACATTTATTGGATTTCCAGGTTGCTGTGTGGTGGTAGGGTAGGCTGTACGCGTGCTTTCGTAAAGTGGCACCTTTGGCCCTACCCTTTGGAATTTTCACTCTGGTACACTGCCATCACACACCCACACTGCCATTGCAGCCCCCGCCACCCCCGCGCGATCGCTCCCTCGCCTCGTCTCGTCAAGCCAAGGCATGGCTGGCTTGGCTTGGCATGGTATGGTATGGCTTGGCGTCAGATCCAGGTGCTTTCATAATGAAGTGCGTTGATACTTGCCGACACAATATCTAAAAATTCAATTCGGGACTTTCTGTCAAATTCTTGCAGCTCCCCTTTCAGGGGCCCAGGTAAGGCATTAGGCGACCTTTTAGAAGGGGGATGTTCCATATTTTTGCAAAAAAGTTGCATTTTGGTACGCCACATTTATGCCGTTTTCAGGTTGCTGCGTGGTGGTAGGCCAGGCGGTACGCGTGCTTTGGTAAAGTGGCACCTTTGGCCCTACCCGTTGGAATTTTCACTCTGGTCCACTGCCATCACACACCCACACTGCCATTGCAGCCCCCGCCACCCCCGCGCGCGCGTGCTCGCTCGCCTCGTTTCGTCAAGCCAAGGCATGGCTGGCTTGGCTTGGCATGGTATGGTATGGCTTGGCGTCAGATCCAGGTGCTTTCATAATGAAGTGCGGTGGTACTTGCGGACACAATATCTAAAAATTCAATTCGGGACTTTCTGTCAAATTCTTGCAGCCCCCCCTTCAGGGTCCCGGTAAGGCATTAGGCAACAATTTAGAAGGGGGATGTTCCATATTTTTGCAAAAAAGTTTCATTTTGGTACGCCACATTTATTGGATTTCCAGGTTGCTGCGTGGTGGTAGGGTAGGCTGTACGCGTGCTTTCGTAAAGTGGCACCTTTGGCCCTACCCTTTGGAATTTTCACTCTGGTCCACTGCCATCACACACCTTCACTGCCATTGCAGGCCCCGCCACCCCCACGCGCGCGCTCGCTCGCCTCGTCTCGTCAAGCCAAGGCATGGCTGGCTTGGCTTGGCATGGTATGGTATGGCTTGGCATCAGATCCAGGTGCTTTCATAATGAAGTGCAGTGATACTTGCCGACACAATATCTAAAAATTCAATTCGGGACTTTCTGTCAAATTCTTGCAGCTCCCCCTTCAGGGTCCCGGTAAGGCATTAGGCGACAATTTAGAAGGGGGATGTTCCATATTTTTGCAAAAAAGTTTCATTTTGGTACGCCACATTTATGCGATTTTCAGGTTGCTGCGTGGTGGTAGGCCAGGCGGTACACGTGCTTTGATAAAGTGGCACCTTTGGGCCTACCCGTTGGAATTTTCACTCTGGTCCACTGCCATCACACACCCACACTGCCATTGCAGCTCCCGCCACCCCCCCGCGCGCGCTCCCTCGCCTCGTCTCGTCAAGCCAAGGCATGGCTGGCTTGGCTTGGCATGGTATGGTATGGCTTGGCGTCAGATCCAGGTGCTTTCATAATGAAGTGCGGTGGTACTTGCGGACACAATATCTAAAAATTCAATTCGGGACTTTCTGTCAAATTCTTGCAGCCCCCCCTTCAGGGTCCCGGTAAGGCATTAGGCAACAGTTTAGAAGGGGGATGTTCCATATTTTTGCAAAATAGTTTCATTTTGGTACGCCAGATTTATTGGATTTCCAGGTTGCTGCGTGGTGGTAGGGTAGGCTGTACGCGTGCTTTCGTAAAGTGGCACCTTTGGCCCTACCCTTTGGAATTTTCACTCTGGTCCACTGCCATCACACACCTTCACTGCCATTGCAGGCCCCGCCACCCCCACGCGCGCGCTCGCTCGCCTCGTCACGTCAAGCCAAGGCATGGCTGGCTTGACTTGGCATGGTATGGTATGGCTTGGGGTCGGATCCAGGTGCTTTCATAATGAAGTGTGGTGGTACTTGCGGACACAATATCTAAAAATTCAATTCGGGACTTTCTGTCAAATTCTTGCAGCTCCCCCTTCAGGGTCCCGGTAAGGCATTAGGCGACAATTTAGAAGGGGGATGTTCCATATTTTTGCAAAAAAGTTTCATTTTGGTACGCCACATTTATTGGATTTCCAGTTTGCTGCGTGGTGGTAGGCCAGGCGGTACGCGTGCTTTCGTAAAGTGGCACCTTTGGCCCTACCCTTTAAAATTTTCACTCTGGTCCACTGCCATCTCACACCTTCACTGCCATTGCAGCCCCCGCCACCCCCACGCGCGCGCTCGCTCGCCTCGTCTCGTCAAGCCAAGGCATGGCTGGCTTGGCTTGGCATGGTATGGTATGGCTTGGCGTCAGATCCAGGTGCTTTCATAATGAAGTGCGGTGGTACTTGCGGACACAATATCTAAAAATTCAATTCGGGACTTTCTGTCAAATTCTTGCAGCTCCCCCTTCAGGGTCCTGGTAAGGCATTAGGCGACAATTTAGAAGGGGGATGTTCCATATTTTTGCAAAAAAGTTTCATTTTGGTACGCCACATTTATGCGATTTTCAGGTTGCTGCGTGGTGGTAGGCCAGGCGGTACGCGTGCTTTCGTAAAGTGGCACCTTTGGCCCTACCCTTTGGAATTTTCACTCTGGTCCACTGCCATCACACACCCAAACTGCGATTGCAGCCCCCGCCACCCCTGCGCGCGCGCGTGCTCGCCTCGTCTCGTCAAGCCAAGGCATGACTGGTTTGGCTTGGCATGGTATGGTATGGCTTGGCGTCAGATCCAGGTGCTTTCATAATGAAGTGCGGTGATACTTGCCGACACAATATCTAAAAATTCAATTCGGGACTTTCTGTCAAATTCTTGCAGTTCCCCTTTCAGGGTCCTGGTAAGGCATTAGGCGACAATTTAGAAGGGGGATGTTCCATATTTTTGCAAAAAAATTTCATTTTGGTACGCCACATTTATGCGATTTTCAGGTTGCTGCGTGGTGGTAGGCCAGGCGGTACACGTGCTTTGATAAAGTGGCACCTTTGGGCCTACCCGTTGGAATTTTCACTCTGGTCCACTGCCATCACACACCCACACTGCCATTGCAGCTCCCGCCACCCCCCCGCGCGCGCTCGCTCGCCTCGTCTCGTCAAGCCAAGGCATGGCTGGCTTGGCTTGGCATGGTATGGTATGGCTTGGCGTCAGATCCAGGTGCTTTCATAATGAAGTGCGGTGGTACTTGCGGACACAATATCTAAAAATTCAATTCGGGACTTTCTGTCAAATTCTTGCAGCCCCCCCTTCAGGGTCCCGGTAAGGCATTAGGCAACAGTTTAGAAGGGGGATGTCCCATATTTTTGCAAAATAGTTTCATTTTGGTACGCCAGATTTATTGGATTTCCAGGTTGCTGTGTGGTGGTAGGGTAGGCTGTACGCGTGCTTTCGTAAAGTGGCACCTTTGGCCCTACCCTTTGGAATTTTCACTCTGGTCCACTGCCATCACACACCTTCACTGCCATTGCAGGCCCCGCCACCCCCACGCGCGCGCTCGCTCGCCTCGTCTCGTCAAGCCAAGGCATGGCTGGCTTGGCTTGGCATGGTATGGTATGGCTTGGCGTCGGATCCAGGTGCTTTCATAATGAAGTGTGGTGGTACTTGCGGACACAATATCTAAAAATTCAATTCGGGACTTTCTGTCAAATTCTTGCAGCTCCCCCTTCAGGGCCCCTGTAAGGCATTAGGCGACAATTTAGAAGGGGGATGTTCCATATTTTTGCAAAAAAGTTTCATTTTGGTACGCCACATTTATTGGATTTCCAGTTTGCTGCGTGGTGGTAGGCCAGGCGGTACGCGTGCTTTCGTAAAGTGGCACCTTTGGCCCTACCCTTTAAAATTTTCACTCTGGTCCACTGCCATCTCACACCTTCACTGCCATTGCAGGCCCCGCCACCCCCACGCGCGCGCTCGCTCGCCTCGTCTCGTCAAGCCAAGGCATGGCTGGCTTGGCTTGGCATGGTATGGTATGGCTTGGCGTCAGATCCAGGTGCTTTCATAATGAAGTGCGGTGGTACTTGCGGACACAATATCTAAAAATTCAATTCGGGACTTTCTGTCAAATTCTTGCAGCTCCCCCTTCAGGGTCCCGGTAAGGCATTAGGCGACAATTTAGAAGGGGGATGTTCCATATTTTTGCAAAAAAGTTTCATTTTGGTACGCCACATTTATGCCGTTTTCAGGTTGCTGCGTGGTGGTAGGCCAGGCGGTACGCGTGCTTTGGTAAAGTGGCACCTTTGGCCCTACCCGTTGGAATTTTCACTCTGGTCCACTGCCATCACACACCCACACTGCCATTGCAGCCCCCGCCACCCCCGCGCGCGCGTGCTCGCTCGCCTCGTTTCGTCAAGCCAAGGCATGGCTGGCTTGGCTTGGCATGGTATGGTATGGCTTGGCGTCAGATCCAGGTGCTTTCATAATGAAGTGCGGTGGTACTTGCGGACACAATATCTAAAAATTCAATTCGGGACTTTCTGTCAAATTCTTGCAGCCCCCCCTTCAGGGTCCCGGTAAGGCATTAGGCGACAATTTAGAAGGGGGATGTTCCATATTTTTGCAAAAAAGTTTCATTTTGGTACGCCACATTTATTGGATTTCCAGGTTGCTGCGTGGTGGTAGGGTAGGCTGTACGCGTGCTTTCGTAAAGTGGCACCTTTGGCCCTACCCTTTGGAATTTTCACTCTGGTCCACTGCCATCACACACCTTCACTGCCATTGCAGGCCCCGCCACCCCCACGCGCGCGCTCGCTCGCCTCGTCTCGTCAAGCCAAGGCATGGCTGGCTTGGCTTGGCATGGTATGGTATGGCTTGGCGTCAGATCCAGGTGCTTTCATAATGAAGTGCAGTGATACTTGCCGACACAATATCTAAAAATTCAATTCGGGACTTTCTGTCAAATTCTTGCAGCTCCCCCTTCAGGGTCCCGGTAAGGCATTAGGCGACAATTTAGAAGGGGGATGTTCCATAATTTTGCAAAAAAGTTTCGTTTTGGTACGCCACATTTATGCGATTTTCAGGTTGCTGCGTGGTGGTAGGCCAGGCGGTACACGTGCTTTGATAAAGTGGCACCTTTGGGCCTACCCGTTGGAATTTTCACTCTGGTCCACTGCCATCACACACCCACACTGCCATTGCAGCTCCCGCCACCCCCCCGCGCGCGCTCGCTCGCCTCGTCTCGTCAAGCCAAGGCATGGCTGGCTTGGCTTGGCATGGTATGGTATGGCTTGGCGTCAGATCCAGGTGCTTTCATAATGAAGTGCGGTGGTACTTGCGGACACAATATCTAAAAATTCAATTCGGGACTTTCTGTCAAATTCTTGCAGCCCCCCCTTCAGGGTCCCGGTAAGGCATTAGGCAACAGTTTAGAAGGGGGATGTTCCATATTTTTGCAAAATAGTTTCATTTTGGTACGCCAGATTTATTGGATTTCCAGGTTGCTGCGTGGTGGTAGGGTAGGCTGTACGCGTGCTTTCGTAAAGTGGCACCTTTGGCCCTACCCTTTGGAATTTTCACTCTGGTCCACTGCCATCACACACCTTCACTGCCATTGCAGGCCCCGCCACCCCCACGCGCGCGCTCGCTCGCCTCGTCTCGTCAAGCCAAGGCATGGCTGGCTTGACTTGGCATGGTATGGTATGGCTTGGCGTCGGATCCAGGTGCTTTCATAATGAAGTGCGGTGGTACTTGCGGACACAATATCTAAAAATTCAATTCGGGACTTTCTGTCAAATTCTTGCAGCTCCCCCTTCAGGGTCCCGGTAAGGCATTAGGCGACAATTTAGAAGGGGGATGTTCCATATTTTTGCAAAATAGTTTCATTTTGGTACGCCACATTTATTGGATTTCCAGTTTGCTGCGTGGTGGTAGGCCAGGCGGTACGCGTGCTTTCGTAAAGTGGCACCTTTGGCCCTACCCTTTAAAATTTTCACTCTGGTCCACTGCCATCTCACACCTTCACTGCCATTGCAGGCCCCGCCACCCCCAAGCGCGCGCTCGCTCGCCTCGTCTCGTCAAGCCAAGGCATGGCTGGCTTGGCTTGGCATGGTATGGTATGGCTTGGCGTCAGATCCAGGTGCTTTCATAATGAAGTGCGGTGATACTTGCCGACACAATATCTAAAAATTCAATTCGGGACTTTCTGTCAAATTCTTGCAGCTCCCCCTTCAGGGTCCCGGTAAGGCATTAGGCGACAATTTAGAAGGGGGATGTTCCATATTTTTGCAAAAAAGTTTCATTTTGGTACGCCACATTTATGCGATTTTCAGGTTGCTGCGTGGTGTTAGGCCAGGCGGTACGCGTGCTTTCGTAAAGTGGCACCTTTGGCCCTACCCTTTGGAATTTTCACTCTGGTCCACTGCCATCACACACCCAAACTGCGATTGCAGCCCCCGCCACCCCTGCGCGCGCGCTTGCTCGCCTCGTCTCGTCAAGCCAAGGCATGACTGGCTTGGCTTGGCATGGTATGGTATGGCTTGGCGTCAGATCCAGGTGCTTTCATAATGAAGTGCGGTGATACTTGCCAACACAATATCTAAAAATTCAATTCGGGACTTTCTGTCAAATTCTTGCAGTTCCCCTTTCAGGGTCCTGGTAAGGCATTAGGCGACAATTTAGAAGGGGGATGTTCCATATTTTTGCAAAAAAATTTCATTTTGGTACGCCACATTTATGCGATTTTCAGGTTGCTGCGTGGTGGTAGGCCAGGCGGTACACGTGCTTTGATAAAGTGGCACCTTTGGGCCTACCCGTTGGAATTTTCACTCTGGTCCACTCCCATCACACACCCACACTGCCATTGCAGCTCCCGCCACCCCCCCGCGCGCGCTCGCTCGCCTCGTCTCGTCAAGCCAAGGCATGGCTGGCTTGGCTTGGCATGGTATGGTATGGCTTGGCGTCAGATCCAGGTGCTTTCATAATGAAGTGCGGTGGTACTTGCGGACACAATATCTAAAAATTCAATTCGGGACTTTCTGTCAAATTCTTGCAGCCCCCCTTTCAGGGTCCCGGTAAGGCATTAGGCAACAGTTTAGAAGGGGGATGTTCCATATTTTTGCAAAATAGTTTCATTTTGGTACGCCAGATTTATTGGATTTCCAGGTTGCTGTGTGGTGGTAGGGTAGACTGTACGCGTGCTTTCGTAAAGTGGCACCTTTGGCCCTACCCTTTGGAATTTTCACTCTGGTCCACTGCCATCACACACCTTCACTGCCATTGCAGGCCCCGCCACCCCCACGCGCGCGCTCGCTCGCCTCCTCTCGTCAAGCCAAGGCATGGCTGGCTTGGCTTGGCATGGTATGGTATGGCTTGGCGTCGGATCCAGGTGCTTTCATAATGAAGTGCGGTGGTACTTGCGGACACAATATCTAAAAATTCAATTCGGGACTTTCTGTCAAATTCTTGCAGCTCCCCCTTCAGGGTCCCGGTAAGGCATTAGGCGACAATTTAGAAGGGGGATGTTCCATATTTTTGCAAAAAAGTTTCATTTTGGTACGCCACATTTATTGGATTTCCAGTTTGCTGCGTGGTGGTAGGCCAGGTGGTACGCGTGCTCTCGTAAAGTGGCACCTTTGGCCCTACCCTTTAAAATTTTCACTCTGGTCCACTGCCATCACACACCTTCACTGCCATTGCAGCCCCCGCCACCCCCACGCGCGCGCTCGCTCGCCTCGTCTCGTCAAGCCAAGGCATGGCTGGCTTGGCTTGGCATGGTATGGTATGGCTTGGCGTCAGATCCAGGTGCTTTCATAATGAAGTGCGGTGGTACTTGCGGACACAATATCTAAAAATTCAATTCGGGACTTTCTGTCAAATTCTTGCAGCTCCCCCTTCAGGGTCCCGGTAAGGCATTAGGCGACAATTTAGAAGGGGGATGTTCCATATTTTTGCAAAAAAGTTTCATTTTGGTACGCCACATTTATTGGATTTCCAGGTTGCTGCGTGGTGGTAGGGTAGGCGGTACGCGTGCTTTGGTAAAGTGGCACCTTTGGCCCTACCCGTTGGAATTTTCACTCTGGTCCACTGCCATCACACACCCACACTGCCATTGCAGCCCCCGCCACCCCCGCGCGCGCGTGCTCGCTCGCCTCGTTTCGTCAAGCCAAGGCATGGCTGGCTTGGCTTGGCATGGTATGGTATGGCTTGGCGTCAGATCCAGGTGCTTTCATAATGAAGTGCGGTGGTACTTGCGGACACAATATCTAAAAATTCAATTCGGGACTTTCTGTCAAATTCTTGCAGCCCCCCCTTCAGGGTCCCGGTAAGGCATTAGGCGACAATTTAGAAGGGGGATGTTCCATATTTTTGCAAAAAAGTTTCATTTTGGTACGCCACATTTATTGGATTTCCAGGTTGCTGCGTGGTGGTAGGGTAGGCTGTACGCGTGCTTTCGTAAAGTGGCACCTTTGGCCCTACCCTTTGGAATTTTCACTCTGGTCCACTGCCATCACACACCTTCACTGCCATTGCAGGCCCCGCCACCCCCACGCGCGCGCTCGCTCGCCTCGTCTCGTCAAGCCAAGGCATGGCTGGCTTGGCTTGGCATGGTATGGTATGGCTTGGCGTCAGATCCAGGTGCTTTCATAATGAAGTGCAGTGATACTTGCCGACACAATATCTAAAAATTCAATTCGGGACTTTCTGTCAAATTCTTGCAGCTCCCCCTTCAGGGTCCCGGTAAGGCATTAGGCGACAATTGGGAAGGGGGATGTTCCATATTTTTGCAAAAAAGTTTCATTTTGGTACGCCACATTTATGCGATTTTCAGGTTGCTGCGTGGTGGTAGGCCAGGCGGTACACGTGCTTTGATAAAGTGGCACCTTTGGGCCTACCCGTTGGAATTTTCACTCTGGTCCACTGCCATCACACACCCACACTGCCATTGCAGCTCCCGCCACCCCCCCGCGCGCGCTCGCTCGCCTCGTCTCGTCAAGCCAAGGCATGGCTGGCTTGGCTTGGCATGGTATGGTATGGCTTGGCGTCAGATCCAGGTGCTTTCATAATGAAGTGCGGTGGTACTTGCGGACACAATATCTAAAAATTCAATTCGGGAGTTTCTGTCAAATTCTTGCAGCCCCCCCTTCAGGGTCGCGGTAAGGCATTAGGCAACAGTTTAGAAGGGGGATGTTCCATATTTTTGCAAAATAGTTTCATTTTGGTACGCCAGATTTATTGGATTTCCAGGTTGCTGCGTGGTGGTAGGGTAGGCTGTACGCGTGCTTTCGTAAAGTGGCACCTTTGGCCCTACCCTTTGGAATTTTCACTCTGGTCCACTGCCATCATACACCTTCACTGCCATTGCAGGCCCCGCCACCCCCACGCGCGCGCTCGCTCGCCTCGTCTCGTCAAGCCAAGGCATGGCTGGCTTGACTTGGCATGGTATGGTATGGCTTGGCGTCGGATCCAGGTGCTTTCATAATGAAGTGCGGTGGTACTTGCGGACACAATATCTAAAAATTCAATTCGGGACTTTCTGTCAAATTCTTGCAGCTCCCCCTTCAGGGTCCCGGTAAGGCATTAGGCGACAATTTAGAAGGGGGATGTTCCATATTTTTGCAAAAAAGTTTCATTTTGGTACGCCACATTTATGCGATTTTCAGGTTGCTGCGTGGTGTTAGGCCAGGCGGTACGCGTGCTTTCGTAAAGTGGCACCTTTGGCCCTACCCTTTGGAATTTTCACTCTGGTCCACTGCCATCACACACCCAAACTGCGATTGCAGCCCCCGCCACCCCTGCGCGCGCGCTTGCTCGCCTCGTCTCGTCAAGCCAAGGCAGGACTGGCTTGGCTTGGCATGGTATGGTATGGCTTGGCGTCAGATCCAGGTGCTTTCATAATGAAGTGCGGTGATACTTGCCGACACAATATCTAAAAATTCAATTCGGGACTTTCTGTTAAATTCTTGCAGTTCCCCTTTCAGGGTCCTGGTAAGGCATTAGGCGACAATTTAGAAGGGGGATGTTCCATATTTTTGCACAAAAATTTCATTTTGGTACGCCACATTTATGCGATTTTCAGGTTGCTGCGTGGTGGTAGGCCAGGCGGTACACGTGCTTTGATAAAGTGGCACCTTTGGGCCTACCCGTTGGAATTTTCACTCTGGTCCACTGCCATCACACACCCACACTGCCATTGCAGCTCCCGCCACCCCCCCGCGCGCGCTCGCTCGCCTCGTCTCGTCAAGCCAAGGCATGGCTGGCTTGGCTTGGCATGGTATGGTATGGCTTGGCGTCAGATCCAGGTGCTTTCATAATGAAGTGCGGTGGTACTTGCGGACACAATATCTAAAAATTCAATTCGGGACTTTCTGTCAAATTCTTGCAGCCCCCCCTTCAGGGTCCCGGTAAGGCATTAGGCAACAGTTCAGAAGGGGGATGTTCCATATTTTTGCAAAATAGTTTCATTTTGGTACGCCAGATTTATTGGATTTCCAGGTTGCTGTGTGGTGGTAGGGTAGGCTGTACGCGTGCTTTCGTAAAGTGGCACCTTTGGCCCTACCCTTTGGAATTTTCACTCTGGTCCACTGCCATCACACACCTTCACTGCCATTGCAGGCCCCGCCACCCCCACGCGCTCGCTCGTCTCGTCAAGCCAAGGCATGGCTGGCTTGGCTTGGGATGGTATGGTATGGCTTGGCGTCGGATCCAGGTGCTTTCATAATGAAGTGCGGTGGTACTTGCGGACACAATATCTAAAAATTCAATTCGGGACTTTGTGTCAAATTCTTGCAGCTCCCCCTTCAGGGTCCCGGTAAGGCATTAGGCGACAATTTAGAAGGGGGATGTTCCATATTTTTGCAAAAAAGTTTCATTTTGGTACGCCACATTTATTGGATTTCCAGTTTGCTGCGTGGTGGTAGGCCAGGCGGTACGCGTGCTTTCGTAAAGTGGCACCTTTGGCCCTACCCTTTAAAATTTTCACTCTGGTCCACTGCCATCTCACACCTTCACTGCCATTGCAGGCCCCGCCACCTCCACGCGCGCGCTCGCTCGCCTCGTCTCGTCAAGCCAAGGCATGGCTGCCTTGGCTTGGCATGGTATGGTATGGCTTGGCGTCAGATCCAGGTGCTTTCATAATGCAGTGCGGTGGTACTTGCGGACACAATATCTAAAAATTCAATTCGGGACTTTCTGTCAAATTCTTGCAGCTCCCCCTTCAGGGTCCCGGTAAGGCATTAGGCGACAATTTAGAAGGGGGATGTTCCATATTTTTGCAAAAAAGTTTCATTTTGGTACGCCACATTTATGCGATTTTCAGGTTGCTGCGTGGTGGTAGGCCAGGCGGTACGCGTGCTTTCGTAAAGTGGCACCTTTGGCCCTACCCTTTGGAATTTTCACTCTGGTCCACTGCCATCACACACCCAAACTGCCATTGCAGCCCCCGCCACCCCCGCGCGCGCGCTCGCTCGCCTCGTCTCGTCAAGCCAAGGCATGGCTGGCTTGGCTTGGCATGGTATGGTATGGCTTGGCGTCAGATCCAGGTGCTTTCATAATGAAGTGCGGTGGTACTTGCGGACACAATATATAAAAATTCAATTCGGGACTTTCTGTCAATTTCTTGCAGCCCCCCCTTCAGGGTCCCGGTAAGGCATTAGGCAACAATTTAGAAGGGGGATGTTCCATATTTTTGCAAAAAAAGTTTCATTTTGGTACGCCGCATTTATTGGATTTCCAGGTTGCTGCGTGGTGGTAGGGTAGGCTGTACGCGTGCTTTCGTAAAGTGGCACCTTTGGCCCTACCCTTTGGAATTTTCACTCTGGTCCACTGCCATCACACACCCACACTGCCATTGCAGCCCCCGCCACCCCTGCGCGCGCGCTCGCTCGCCTCGTCTCGTCAAGCCAAGGCATGGCTGGCTTGGCTTGGCATGGTATGGTATGGGTTGGCGTCAGATCCAGGTGCTTTCATAATGAAGTGCGGTGATACTTGCCGACACAATATCTAAAAATTTAATTCGGGACTTTCTGTCAAATTCTTGCAGCTCCCCCTTCAGGGTCCCGGTAGGGCATTGGGTGACAATTTAGAAGGGGAATGTTCCATATTTTTGCAAAAAAGTTTCATTTTGGTACGCCACATTTATGCGATTTTCAGGTTGCTGCGTGGTGGTAGGCCAGGCGGTACGCGTGCTTTGGTAAAGTGGCACCTTTGCCCCTACCCGTTGGAATTTTCACTCTGGTCCACTGCCATCACACACCCACACTGCCATTGCAGCCCCCGCCACCCCCGCGCGCGCGCTCGCTCGCCTCGTCTCGTCAAGCCAAGGCATGGCTGGCTTGGCTTGGCATGGTATGGTATGGCTTGGCGTCAGATCCAGGTGCCTTCATAATGAAGTGCGGTGGTACTTGCGGACACAATATCTAAAAATTCAATTCGGGACTTTCTGTCAAATTCTTGCAGCTCCCCCTTCAGGGTCCCGGTAAGGCATTAGGCGACAATTTCGAAGGAGGATGTTCCATATTTTTGCAAAAAAGTTTCATTTTGGTACGCCACATTTATTGGATTTCCCGGTTGCTGTGTGGTGGTAGGGTAGGCTGTACGCGTGCTTTCGTAAAGTGGCACCTTTGGCCCTACCCTTTGGAATTTTCACTCTGGTCCACTGCCATCACACACCCACACTGCCATTGCAGGCCCCGCCACCCCCACGCCCGCGCTCGCTTGCCTCGTCTCGTCAAGCCAAGGCATGGCTGGCTTGTCTTGGCATGGTATGGTATGGCTTGGCGTCAGATCCAGGTGCTTTCATAATGAAGTGCGGTGGTACTTGCGGACACAATATCTAAAAATTCCATTCGGAACTTTCTGTCAAATTCTTGCAGCTCCCCCTTCAGGGTCCCGGTAAGGCATTAGGCAACAATTTAGAAGGGGGATGTCCCATATTTTTGCAAAAAAGTTTCATTTTGGTACGCCACATTTATTGGATTTCCAGGTTGCTTTGTGGTTGTAGGGTAGGCTGTACGCGTGCTTTCGTAAAGTGGCACCTTTGGCCCTACACTTTGGAATTTTCACTCTGGTCCACTGCCATCACACACCTTCACTGCCATTGCAGGCCCCGCCACCCCCACGCGCGCGCTGGCTCGCCTCGTCTCGTCAAGCCAAGGCATGGCTGGCTTGGCTTGGCATGGTATGGTATGGCTTGGCGTCAGATGCAGGTGCTTTCATAATGAAGTGCGGTGATACTTGCCGACACAATATCTAAAAAATCAATTCGGGACTTTCTGTCAAATTCTTGCAGCTCCCCCTTCAGGGTCCCGGTAAGGCATTAGACGACAATTTAGAAGGGGGATGTTCCATATTTTTGCAAAAAAGTTTCATTTTGGTACGCCACATTTATGCGATTTTCAGGTTGCTGCGTGGTGGTAGGCCAGGCGGTACGCGTGCTTTCGTAAAGTGGCACCTTTGGCCCTACCCTTTGGAATTTCCACTCTGGTCCACTGCCATCACACACCCACACTGCCATTGCAGCCCCCGCCACCCCTGCGCGCGCGCTCGCTCGCCTCGTCTCGTCAAGCCAAGGCATGGCTGGCTTGGCTTGGCATGGTATGGTATGGCTTGGCGTGAGATCCTGGTGCTTTCATAATGAAGTGCGGTGATACTTGCCGACACAATATCTAAAAATTCAATTCGGGACTTTCTGTCAAATTCTTGCAGCTCCCCCTTCAGGGTCCCGGTAAGGCATTAGGCGACAATTTAGAAGGGGGATGTTCCATATTTTTGCAAAAAAGTTTCATTTTGGTACGCCACATTTATGCGATTTTCAGGTTGCTGCGTGGTTGTAGGCCAGGCGGTACGCGTGCTTTGGTAAAGTGGCACCTTTCGCCCTACCCTTTGGAATTTTCACTCTGGTCCACTGCCATCACACACCTTCACTGCCATTGCAGGCCCCGCCGGCCCAACGCGCGCGCTCGCTCGCCTCGTCCCGTCAAGCCAAGGCATGGCTGGCTTGGCTTGGCATGGTATGGTATGGCTTGGCGTCAGATCAAGGTGCTTTCATAATGAAGTGCGGTGGTACTTGCAGACACAATATCTAAAAATTCAATTCGGGACTTTCTGTCAAATTCTTGCAGCCCCCTCTTCAGGGTCCCGCTGCGGCATTAGGCGACAATTTAGAAGGGGGATGTTCCATATTTTTCCAAAAAAGTTTCATTTTGGTACGCCACATTCATTGGATTTCCAGGTTGCTGCGTGGTGGTAGGGTAGGCTGTACGCGTGCTTTCGTAAAGTGGCACCTTTGGCCCTACCCTTTGGAATTTTCACTCTGGTCCACTGCCATCACACACCCACACTGCCATTGCAGGCCCCGCCACCCCCACGCGCGCGCTCGCTCGCCTCGTCTCGTCACGCCAAGGCATGGCTGGCTTGGCTTGGCATGGTATGGTATGGCTTGGCGTCAGATCCAGGTGCTTTCATAATGAAGTGCGGTGGTACTTGCGGACACAATATCTAAAAATTCAATTCGGTACTTTCTGTCAAATTCTTGCAGCTCCCCCTTCAGGGTACTGGTAAGGCATTAGGCGACAATTTAGAAGGGGGATGTTCCATATTTTTGCAAAAAAGTTTCATTTTGGTACGGCACATTTATTGGATTTCCAGGTTGCTGCGTGGTGGTAGGGTAGGCTGTACGCGTGCTTTCGTAAAGTGGCACCTTTGGCCCTACCCGTTGGAATTTTCACTCTGGTCCACTGCCATCACACACCCACACTGCCATTGCAGCTTCCGCCACCCCCGCGCGCGCGCTCGCTCGCCTCGTCTCGTCAAGCGAAGGCATGGCTGGCTTGGCTTGGCATGGTATGGTATGGCTTGGCGTCAGATCCAGGTGCTTTCATAATGAAGTGCGGTGGTACTTGCGGACACAATATCTGAAAATTCAATTCCGGACTTTCTGTCAAATTCTTGCAGCTCCCCCTTCAGGGTCCCGGTAAGGCATTAGGCGACAATTTAGAAGGGGGATGTTCCATATTTTTGCAAAAAAGTTTCATTTTGGTACGCCACATTTATGCGATTTTCAGGTTGCTGCGTGGTGGTAGGCCAGGCGGTACGTGTGCTTTGGTAAAGTGGCACCTTTGGCCCTACCCTTTGGAATTTTCACTCTGGTCCACTGCCATCACACCACCACACTGCCATTGCAGCCCCCGCCACCCCCGCGCGCGCGCTCGCTCGCCTCGTCTCGTCAAGCCAAGGCATGGCTGGCTTGGCTTGGCATGGTATGGTATGGCTTGGCGTCAGATCCAGGTGCTTTCATAATGAAGTGCGGTGGTACTTGCGGACACAATATCTAAAAATTCAATTCGGGATTTTCTGTCAAATTCTTGCAGCCCCCCCTTCAGGGTCCCGGTAAGGCATTAGGCGACAATTTAGAAGGGGGATGTTCCATATTTTTGCAAAAAAGTTTCATTTTGGTACGCCACATTTATTGGATTTCCAGGTTGCTGCGTGGTGGTAGGGTAGGCTGTACGCGTGCTTTCGTAAAGTGGCACCTTTGGCCCTACCCTTTGGAATTTTCACTCTGGTCCACTGCCATCACACACCATCACTGCCATTGCAGGCCCCGCCACCCCCACGCGCGCGCTCGCTCGCACTCGTCTCGTCAGGCCAAGGCATGGCTGGCTTGGCTTTGCATGGTATGGTATGGCTTGGCGTCAGATCCAGGTGCTTTCACAATGAAGTGCGGTGGTACTTGCGGACACAATATCTAAAAATTCAATTCGGGACTTTCTGTCAAATTCTTGCAGCTCCCCCTTCAGGGTCCCGGTAAGGCATTAGGCGACATTTTAGAAGGGGGATGTTCCATATTTTTGCAAAAAAGTTTCATTTTGGTACGCCAGATTTATTGGATTTCAAGGTTGCTGCGTGGTGGTAGGGTAGGCGGTACGCGTGCTTTCGTAAAGTGGCACCTTTGGCCCTACCCGTTGGAATTTTCACTCTGGTCCACTGCCATCACACACCCACACTGCCATTGCAGCTTCCGCCACCCCTGCCCGCGCGCTCGCTCGCCTCGTCTCGTCAAGCCAAGGCATGGCTGGCTTGGCTTGGCATGGTATGGTATGGCTTGGCGTCAGATCCAGGTGCTTTCATAATGAAGTGCGGTGGTACTTGCGGACACAATATCTAAAAATTCAATTCGGGACTTTCTGTCAAATTCCTGCAGCTCCCCCTTCAGGGTCCCGGTAAGGCATTAGGCGACAATTTAGAAGGGGGAGGTTCCATATTTTTGCAAAAGAGGTTCATTTTGGTACGCCACATTTATTGGATTTCCAGGTTGCTGCGTGGTGGTAGGGTAGGCAGTACGCGTGCTTTCGTAAAGTGGCACCTTTGGCCCTACCCTTTGGAATTTTCACTCTGGTCCACTGCCATCACACACCTTCACTGCCATTGCAGGTCCGCGACCCCCGCGCGCGCGCTCGCTCGCCTCGTCTCGTCAAGCCAAGGCATGGCTGGCTTGGCTTGGCATGGTATGGTATGGCTTGGCGTCAGATCCAGGTGCTTTCTGAAAGTGCTGCCCTGGGTCGTTGATGGTGCCGGAGGGCTCGGGGCCGGCAAGACCAGTGGGGCAGGCACGCGAGGAGTCGACCTGAACGCTGCTATTGGGGGTAGAACCGGAGACTCGAACACCAACGGAGGCGAGAGCAGCAACAACTGAAGCAAGATCCATGTTGAGTGTTATCCGGCAGAAAATCCCAGTCTATGAAGAAAATTTATGCGGATTATTCTATGCACATCTGAGTGTCCATATCTGTCTGAAAAGATTTAAATAAATCCAATTGTGAAAAATATTTGGCCGATCTGGCCCGCGAGCGCGCGTCAGCGGCAAATGGCGATTCCAGCTAAATGATCGGAACGCGGCGGATTTACGGGGAATGGACCGCGGAATCAGATCCGGCATCTCAGAAATATATAGGTCTGATCCTGAGACTGAGCTGCGAGGCGGCGATTCCGCCGAAGCAAAGAAAATGACCAAAATGTAGTTAATCTGGGGCAGATCTGTGAAAATCTGAGCAGATGGGGGTTAGCCGCACTTACACTCCCCCTTCAAAAACACACTGGGGTGTGTCGCTACGTCAACGAAGAACGTAGTGCGGGTAAGTCCCAGAAAAAAATAGAAATATAGCCTCGATGGGGCGAAATCTGCTTGATCTGACCTGATTTGGGCTGAATTGGCACTGAATCAGGATGGATGAACCTGAAATGAGACAGAATGAGAAGTGACGAACAGTCCTCCGTGCAGTAAAACATTAGGTTAAGGGCTAAAAAGCATGTAAACATATTGAGAATCGATATCAAACCATGCCCTGGTTGAGAAAGAGGCAGATTATTGGTGGATTGAGTGGGGGAATCAAGAAATGGAGTGACATCTCAGCGCTCTGGCACAGTTTCGCTGTCGCGGGCACGCTACGGTGTCCTCGCCGAACTCTACATCGTGTTACTCCCGCTTTTCTCGTTCTAAAAAGTGCAGCATGTGCTTCAGATTTGGCGCATCTGGTGGATGATCACAAGATTCAATCTTGCTGAATCAATTTGAACAGAGATGGAGGAGATTAAGCAATCACAGAGAAGGAAAACAAATACAAATGAAGTCTGCAAGCCCTAAGTGAACCACAGAAGGTAAGGATGTTTTTCTGTTCACTTAGATCTAAACAGATCCTCGAGGAATCAGAGAAGATGACAAGGAGATCAACCTAAATTGTCCTAAAATGAGTAAATTCCCTGAGATGAAGGTGAAATGAAACGGAATGTCTAGAACTGAAACTACTACCACTTTCGTTTAGACTAGAGTTAATATATATTGTCGTTTATTCAGCTCAATTGTGCTTTCCGGCACGTTGGTTCGCGAGCATCCAACAGATTCCATCAAAATGTGGATCATGTGATGATGCATCATGATGGGACATGATAGCCCCGGATCCTTGGCATGTAACGCGCCGAAGGTTCGCTGAAGCCGCTTTACTGACAGTATATAACTGGGAGACACCGTATTTACAGTGGCGGCGGTGTCAATCGACTTGGACAAGGCCCATCTTTCGATTGAGTCCCACAAGACACTTGGATTCACCATTTTCGACAGTTTCAAGTCGGATTGAGCTCACATTGGCGTCTGCCAAAAATACAACGAAGCTTACGGACTTCAGAGGTTGCTTTTAGAAGTCCCTAGAGCTCCTATCTGAAGGTTGTCTGAACAATTGACGTCTGGGTTTCGTGCAACAGTGGCAGAATGATGGACAAACCTGAGAAATTCAAGGCAAATTTGAGGATCCTGGATCTGAATCTGGACTTTGGCTTCAGCATCACAGCAAATGAAGGTAAGATCTGAGTTCCTGGCGTCGCATCCGGTGCAGCCAGTACTACAGGGGGTGCCTGTAAGGGTGAATGTCGCTGGCCAGCGTTTTTAATATGTACATTTGCTTCCATCTGCACGAGTAGCCAAATTCCAAAGATGCACAGACCAACAGAGACAAGATTACCCCGAATCTGCCTGAATTAGGCCTGAGTTTGGTTTTTTCTGAACACGGCAGCACACTCCGTGGCTTTCGGTAGCGTATCTACGCCTTGTCTGCCGCACGGAGACCAAAGAAAAGTTGATTGACGTCAAATTATCAAACATTCGCAGTTCTCCACATCATGATGTAATCAGGAAAAATGAACAGTGGATTGAGCAGAATGTGGTTCTTTCAAGTCGTCAGAACACTCACATTGAAATAAGTGGTCGACGGGGCGAGGCTGGAGCTTTTGTAGGAGTTGGACATGCAAGGGTTTCGAACCTACACCCTTGAGCCCTAGCGACGAGTGCCATGACGCCCTGGACTAGACGACTGTTACCCAGATTAGGGCGTTGGCGACTCAAGTCACGACGGATCTCCCTCAATTCGGC
Organism: Eutreptiella sp. 'Long Island Sound 2002'; assembly: GCA_964036045.1. Taxonomy (NCBI): domain Eukaryota; phylum Euglenozoa; class Euglenophyceae; order Eutreptiales; family Eutreptiaceae; genus Eutreptiella; species Eutreptiella sp. 'Long Island Sound 2002'. Next base: position 28,276,942 of record OZ038397.1, on the reverse strand, counting down.
CAAGCAGGAATACATGTGACCACCAACCTGTCTGGTCGGGCCCTCGTACGGCTTGGGCGCTGCAAATCAGCGGCCGAACTTGAAGCTTGGTCCTCATTTGGCTCCTGGGCTGGCCTGACCGCAGGAGGGGGGATCGACGGATCAGCCCTGGAATGTGGCTGCTGAGGGCCGTAAAAGGCTGGATCTCGATTCACCACAAGTCTTTTTCCGTCGCTCTCCACTTGTCTGTCTGGTTTCGACAAACAGTCTGTCAGGAGTACACCAATTTCGGGGTGCTTCTTGAGGAAGTCGATGAACCCCTTGGTGTATCCATGGACAAAAGAATGGGCTGGTTCCCAGTTGTTGTGACTGGAATCAAAGCCCCTCCACTCACACAGAAATTCCCATTCGCCCTTGGCGTCACGTCTTGCTTCAACAATCCTCTTGAGTTCGTACTTCCCCCCTTCGATGACCCGATCTGACAAAATTTTCGAAGTCCAAAAAAGGGGTTTGACCCGATCCTTGGGGGAGGGGATCTCTCTCTTGAGGCGATCGCCCGAAACGTCAATTTCCCTGCTGACATCCACACGAATCCTCCACCTGTTCTCACCAAGACGCGCTGTAACAGCGAATGGCCCCTCCCACAAGGGAAGAAGCTTGTCATCTCCGTCCAGGGTGGTTTCGGATTTTCGAAGCCAAAATCGATTATCGACTTCAAAATTGTGGGGGTTTTTTCGGCCTTGATTCTGAACCCAAAGCCAGTCAGCTTGATGCTTTTCGATTAATTTCGAGACAGTTTTATCTGCTCGTTGGACGTCGTCCAAAAACAACGAAGCATCCTTACAAGGGCGAGGATTATTCAACGGCATGTTCCACCAACACTTCTTTCGTCCAAAGACAATTTCATTTGGAGAAAGGCCATGGTACAAAGGCGTGTTGTGGTAACGGCGAAGCAATGCGAAGAGAACTTCAAGCCAGTGGAAATCCTTCTCACTCGCGAGCTCCTTACGAAGCATATTTATAACAGAGCGGCCGGCTCTTTCGCCAGGCAGCGCTCGATGCGAGTGGATTTCACACCTGAGGTGGTGGATTCCAAGGCGAGCACATAATTCCCTCCACCATTCGGAGGTGTACTCTTTGCCTGAGTCCGTAACCACCTCGGATGGGACGTCCCAACCTCCCATCCAGGTCTGCGCGCACCATTTGGCGGCAGCCTTGCCAGTCATCGACTCGATGTTGCAAGGCAACACCTGCATGTAGCCGGAATGACGGCACTGAATAAGGAGCACACCATTGACTTTTTTATTAGTCCAATGGCACTCTTCGTCATCGAGTTCACCGAGATAGAAAAAATCACTGGTGACTCTGTTAAAGAGGCGCTCCGGAATAGGATGTGGCCTCAGATGGCCGTGCTTCTTCGCGCTGGGGGGCGTCGAGACAGCACATTGGGCACATCCGGCGGCTACTTTCATGCAATGAGTATATAGCCGTGAGCCAAACAACCTATGTTTAATCATCGACCATAATCGACGACCATGTGCGTGGGGGGACTCCCATTTATGCCACCAGTTTAACACTCGGGGGGCCAGGGCGTCTGGTACGCACAATTTACCCTCCATCCACAGCTTCCCCCCATCCAACGAGTACTCAGAAAAAATCCCATCCTTGTGAGCATCTTTGGATTTGAGATTTCCAAAGACCTCTTTAAACATGGGATCCTGCAGATAATCGGACGTCCAGTCACGGATGATAAGGGAATCTTTAGGCAGGGGTGGAGTTTTGGCCGGATCTCGACGCTTAATGCCCTGGATCAACCGAAATCGACTTACTCGTCGGGTATAGTCAAACCGTTTCACACTCCCTGAGGAGGGATCGGTGACTTTCTCCACGACTTTCAGTGTTTTGGTGCAGATCTCATGAGCATGCGCCAAATCTGAAAAGGCCGTGATGTCGTGACACGGCACTGCATGCTGTTTAACTGCGCATTGCATGCATTCACGTCGGAGGAGCTTTTTTTCCTCTTGATCCCACTCGATCACGACGTGGCGGTCCTGCTCCGTACCATGGATGTTGGTACTTTGCAGCCCCTCTGAAGCGGGGTAAGCCCATCAGCTCAGAGCATCCGCTACCGTGTTGTGTTTTCCAGGCAAATACGACACATGGAGGTCAAACAGACTGAGAAATTCGTGCCATCTGGCCCGTCGACCAGCTGGGCTCGCGACAGTATCAATGTGTTCGGTGGCCCAATACTCCAGAGATCGATGATCCGTCAGGACCTCGACTCGATTGGTGCCAACCCACGATTGGTACTTTTTTAAAGCACAGATTATGGCGTAGGTTTCTTGCTCACGCGGCGACCATAGCATTTGGCGTGGGGCTAGCTTCCGAGACCAAAATGCAAGAGGGTACTGATCACCTGTGGCTTCATCAACCTGTTCAAGGACAGCTCCGATCGCGTACCTAGAAGCGTCGGTTCTTATGTAGAAGGGGCGGTCGAATTGAGGCACATGCAACGTGGCGACTTCGCAGAGGGCCGCCTTCAAGTGATCGACGGCCTCCTCGCACTCGTCAGTCTACTTGACACGAACCTTTGAACCTGCCTTGCCCGCATCTCTCCCTACCTTCTATAATTCAGTGAGGGGGGCAGCAAATTTGGCATAATTCGGCACAAAAGTGTGGTAAAAATTGCAACAACCCAGGAATCCTCTCAACTCCGTGATCGTCTCAGGGCGCTTCCACTTCTGAATAGCGACGAGCTTCCCTGGACTGGGTCGTCCGGTGCCATTCTCTAGGAGAGAACCACAAAATTCGACTGATTTTAAAAATAAGTTTCCCTTCTTTGGCCCACAAATCAGCTGATTGGCATCAAGAATGTCCAAAACCTGGTTCAGCTGCTTTTCATGTAGGGCCACCAGCTCAGCTTCGGTCAGTCCCTTCCCTTCTGTCGCGATGATTATGTCATCTATGTACACACTCACGAAGGCACAAAGCTCAGGATGAGCTGTAAAAAGCACATCCTCCATCATTCTTTGAAAAAACGAAGGGGCGTTCTTCAGGCCCATGGGCATGACTGTCCACTGGACTGGGCCACATGGCGTGCACATACAGGTGAGAGGTCGGCTGTCCTTCCTCAACGGCATTTGGTGAAAGCCGTGACGGAGATCCAGCACAGAAAACAAACGACCTCTTGCCCTCTTGGCGATTTCCTCCTCAATGAGGGGCAGGGGGTGTGAATCCGCCTTGGTTTCGGCGTTGAGATTGCGAAAATCAACAACCATTTGCCAACCATCAATAGTGTTCTGGTCTGCAGGCGGCGGCTTCGGGACTGTGAAGGGTGCACAGCACCATTCGCTGGTCATACAACCCTCAAGCCAACCAAATTCCCTGAGATTTCTCTCGATGATTTTTCTGAGTATCTCATGTTTGTGTCCATGGTTCTCATAAGGGCGCTGTTTCTTAGCCTTGTACCCTTCACGAAGCTCGATGAAGGCTTCACCGAACTGCCCACGGACAGGGGGCTCTTTGATCAACTTCCCTGAAAGGGTTGTGTCCTTCCGTTCCTCAAAAATCTTTTCTCTTGCCTTGGAACACAATTCAGTGTCCACCTGATCGCCAGGAATTACTGTCGAAAAAACTTTGGCGCTTCTTCGGCCTTGGCAGGAAGAATCTTCTTACGGATGTCCCTAAACAGGTCCGTATCAACTGCCTCTTGAAGATAGACGGGTCGAGTGTCGACATTCCAGAGATTATCTTCGTGATCCAGCTCCTCGAAAGGATCTATGAAAGCTTCCACAGGGGGTTTTTCATAAAAAAACTCTGAATTTGCGGCGCGATTTAAAATTTTTCTTCGCCCGTGTACTGAAGATTCTTTTCGATGTCGATCGTATTGGGGAAGAGGGAGACGAGGCGGATCCATTTGACGTTGGATCACCTTGGGTATCTGACGGACAAAAATCAGAAAAAATAGATTCATCATCAGTACCACGCTCAACCTCAGATTCAGACCCAACACAGGAATCAGTACCAGAATCAGCAGAATTAGCGTCAGAAAGCTTTCCATCCACCAGGAATGCAAGCGAATTCCAGGACCGCTGTGGCAGGGGACCTGTGTCGTCCCTGGCATACAGCTTAATCTTCCTGGGAAGTTCGATGTAATCTACACAAATGTCTTTTAATTCCTGAAACCAAGGCTTGTCGTCCCACAAGGGCACAACTAAAATCGCCTGGGTTTTATCTTGCTTGATTTTGTGGATAACCTGCTGGATTAAGTGAAACGGAGGATTAATCCATAACTTCTTGTCCCATTTATGGGTCCAAGCGTCGCGAAAATGCTTGTCAAAGCGCTTGTTCTCACGGTTAGCAAAGGCATCATACTGTGGCCAAAAGGAATGGTGTTCATGAAAATATTCACAAATTGCATCGCGCCATTTGTCGACAACTCTGTAGGATGAAGAGTGCCAGCGCGAAGGGCGTCGTGGCTGGGAGTCCCTACGAAGACATTCTAACTCTCGGGAGTAATCGGCACTCCCATTCACCTCTGCATTGGTGACATCTTCGCCAAATTTTGGTGTAACCTTTTGCTTCAAAAATTCCTCTGCACTTTTGAACCCTGCGTGCAAAAAACGAAATTCAGGACGCTCCAAGGGACCTGACTCCAGCAAAAAACAACGCCGATGACCTACGGGCGCCACCCTGTTCTTGCGAAGCCAAGGATGGCCCAAGTAAAGGTCATACTTTATGTCGGCACGATAGAAGTAGTCATCCTTAAGGACAACTTCCTCCACATTACCTTCTTCCCAAAGGTCTTGAGCGACCAAATGAGTTGATATATAACAACCGCGTTGCCCACCTGCGAGAGAATGTCCAGAAACTCCCTCGAGGGTAACAGGATGAGGCGACTCAAACACGCAGTCGTCGGGTAAGAAAGAATTGGATTGGAGATTTACCTCTGATCCATTGTCACACAAACAAGTGGCGAGGTGGAAATTTCCCTTGCAATCAGAGACCCACAGCTTTGTGACAAACTGACGGGCCCTGTGCTTGGACTGTACACCAACCTCGTCCACTACAACAGAAGGATCCGCTGCCGGATCCAGGGGAGAGGAGACAAGCGACCCTACATCTAGTAATGGTCGATCTGGAATCTGGGGATCATGCCTGAAATCGCCTGGGGAGGGGCGATTTTCGTGGCTCCCCTAGGCGTTCTGACCTCACACAGCCTGATTCGTCGATCCACTCTTCTTGGAACGGATCATCTGCTGGATTCAGGGCATTTTCGACATAATCTCGATCCGCATCGGACACCTGATCTGCACCTGAGACCTGATCCACACGATGGTTGCCCTTTCCACGTCCACGGCCAGGGCCGCCGGATGATGGACCTCCACCGTCGCCACGCCCTCTGCCCTTACCAGAAGAAGGGGTTCCCGAAGGATTTCCCTTACCTTTACCCTGGAATCCTTGAGCATTTCCTTTGTTTGTACCGGATTGAGGGGTTTGGCCTGGATTTCGATTTCCGCCTCCGGCGTTGCCATTGGGATTTTTCTGGCCGTTCGGCTGTCCACCGGAGCCGGATGGAGTCCGATTTCCTGTGCCTTGGGACCCGCCAGGGCCTCCAGTATTTTTGTTTCCACCGGAGGGGGGCGAATTCCCTTTTCCCCCCTTTCCACCATGCACCTGTCTGTCATTCCTGTCTGCATTCTGCGGATTACTGATATTTTCACCAATCACCTTGTGATCGTAAGGAGACCATCGGTGATTACCAGTAGAATGCGACTTAGCTCGGTTCGTAGAACCTAAAAGAAGACAGATGCTACAGTGATCCTGAACATTCCGGGTGTCATTCACCTTCTTGTTGCCCTTTTGGGCCCCATTTTGGGTGTTTTGCTGGGTATTCTTGTTTCCCCCAAGACCCTCATGGAAATTTTGATTGGCGGCGTCAGCGAGCCGCTCAACCTCTTCCCACAATTCCTTCGGGGTGAACGAAAACACCCAGTTTCTGGCCTTCAGGCGATGGCCATGGAAGCTTACTCCCCTATTGAGGACTTGGACAAACAAGTCCCGATCCTCGTGTTCATTAAACTTGATTTTCCACGTGTTTTCAGTGAATTTCACCTTGGTAAACGACGTGGGGGAACACTTTTGAAGTGATTCCCTGACGGAAAACCTGTTGGCCGAGGCATCGAAGCCATCGACCTCCGCCCACCAGGTCTTGACCTTTTCTTCGGACCGTTTATTCCGAAGGGTGGCGGCAGTTTCTGAGGGGATCTTGTCAAAAATCAGATTTTTCAGCTCGGCACTAGAAAATTTTTCGCCTGAATGTTCAGACTCTTCCACTAAATTCCAGAAGCGCTGTCTTTTGTCTTGCACTTCGTGCAAGATTAATCGCGAGAATGAAGGAAAATTCTTCAACATCTGGTGGTAATGGTCCTCTGGCAGCCTGGATCCACGTACCTCCAACTGTTCCCACACCTCATCAAAGGTGAGGGGGGAACTTGAATCCTCACGATCACTCCAGGTCCTGAGCCAAGTGTTGGCCGGCGCTCCCTCAAGGCAGTCCAAGAGGGCCATCAGGAACTGATCATCTTGGAGTTTTTGAGTCTTAACCCACAGTTTAAATTCCCGTTGGAACTGAGGCCAACGTCTGGGGTTTCCATTATACTTCGGTTGCTTGGCAACCTGACGAAGTCGCAATGAAGTGGGATTAAGAAGCGAATCCAGCCCAACACCGGCCGTAATGGCAGACACCTTGGCGGCATCATTCGCCACACCAGCTCCGGCGAGGGTCTGGGCGAGCAACAGCTGGGCTAATGCATTGGAATCAGCAGCAGGAGGGGCAGTACGGGAGGCAGTTCGCTTGGCATTCTGAGCCTCAGTCCTAGCCTTCGCCGTCCTACTCTGAGATCGAGAGATTGTAACCCTTTCCTTTAGCTTGGTCCTGCTGATCCTTGCATCGGTGGTCTTGGAGTCCACCGAAGGAGCAATTGAAAAACTTCTGTCGACTCCTCCGACGGTTCTGTTGCTTGTTCCACCGATGATGCGCCCTCAGACCGCATGTGCGTCTTGAAAAGATCTTTAATTCCCAGCGTTTGAATGATGAGTTGCATTTGATCTTTGAGCAATTGGAGCTCAGTATCTCGCTGGAATCTGCAGGAGCAGTCGGCAGGACAGTACATACCGTGTCCTGAAGGGCCTGAGCAGGCTGTCGGACCGCTAATCTCAGTGGTTCGCAGCCAGGAGTCCACTTGGGGAGCTCCTTCAGCCCTAATTTCCAGACTTGCCTGCCTGGCTGCCTCTAAAATTCCTTCCTCAACCGCGGCGGCTAGATCGTCGCGGATGGAAACAGGGGGATGAGGGGCGGAGGGCCCGGCAACAGGTGCCTTGGTCTTCTCCTTCGGGAAGGGGCTTGCCTCCCAGATCTGCGAAAAAATGGCAAAAGAGTCATCTTCTTGAGAACGCCACCACATCCTGGTATTAATTTCTTCTTGAAGAAGGAAAAAATATTCCATTAGAAAATCAGAGGCGATTCTTTCTTGTCCTATCAGCTTAGACGTGGCTAATAGACAAAGGGCCTCAAGCGCCTCAAGGTTACGGGTCACTTCTGGAGACAAATGGTCGTCCCATTGTGCCCAAGAGACTGGTCGATTATAGCTAGGTACCTCACCTGGACCACCCATCTCAATGTCGTCAATGTCGGCTTCGACGGTCTCGAATGTGGGACATTGGTAAGGGATGCCGGTACCTGCCAGCTCTGTAAGGTCTACCGGAGCGTTGCCATCGTCGTAGGGTGGGAGATTCCAGCTGCTTGATGGCCAATTTCGACTGGGATTAGGATAATTTGGGTCCCCACAGCTGCTGATTTGTGTTCTTCTTGGGCAGCTTGGGCTTGCGCAAGGCATTCCTCTCAAGGCCTCGTTCGCACAGCACCACGGCAGCGTAATTGTTACGTCTCCAGGAGCGGCGGAGTCTACGGGGCCGTACTGGGGAGCTAACTGTGGTTGGGACTCCAAAGGAACAACATTCAGGTAGCCTCTGCTACCATGAAAGTGCTGCCCTGGGTCGTTGATGGTGCCGGAGGGCTCGGGGCCGGCAAGACCAGTGGGGCAGGCACGCGAGGAGTCGACCTGAACGCTGCTATTGGGGGTAGAACCGGAGACTCGAACACCAACGGAGGCGAGAGCAGCAACAACTGAAGCAAGATCCATGTTGAGTGTTATCCGGCAGAAAATCCCAGTCTATGAAGAAAATTGATGCGGATTATTCTATGCACATCTGAGTGTCCATATCTGTCTGAAAAGATTTAAATAAATCCAATTGTGAAAAATATTTGGCCGATCTGGCCCGCGAGCGCGCGTCAGCGGCAAATGGCGATTCCAGCTAAATGATCGGAACGCGGCGGATTTACGGGGAATGTACCGCGGAATCAGATCCGGCATCTCAGAAATATATAGGTCTGATCCTGAGACTGAGCTGCGAGGCGGTGATTCCGCCGAAGCAAAGAAAATGACCAAAATGTAGTTAATCTGGGGCAGATCTGTGAAAATCTGAGCAGATGGGGGTTAGCCGCACTTACACTTTCATAATGAAGTGCGGTGGTACTTGCGGACACAATATCTAAAAATTCAATTTGGGACTTTCTGTCAAATTCTTGCAGCTCCCCCTTCAGGGTCCCGGTAAGGCATTAGGCGACAATTTAGAAGGGGGATGTTCCATATTTTTGCAAAAAAAGTTTCATTTTGGTACGCCACATTTATGCGATTTTCAGGTTGCTGCGTGGTGGTAGGCCAGGCGGTACGCGTGCTTTGGTAAAGTGGCACCTTTGGCCCTACCCTTTGGAATTTTCACTCTGGTCCACTGCCATTACACCACCACACTGCCATTGCAGCCCCCGCCACCCCCACGCGCGCGCTCGCTCGCACTCGTCTCGTCAAGCCAAGGCATGGCTGGCTTGGCTTGGCATGGTATGGTATGGCTTGGCGTCAGATCCAGGTGCTTTCATAATGAAGTGCGGTGGTACTTGCGGACACAATATCTAAAAATTCAATTCGGGACTTTCTGTCAAATTCTTGCAGCTCCCCCTTCAGGGTCCCAGTAAGGCATTAGGCGACAATTTAGAAGGAGCATGTTCCATATTTTTGCAAAAAAGTTTCATTTTGGTACGCCACATTTATTGGATTTCCAGGTTGCTGCGTGGTGGTAGGGTAGGCTGTACGCGTGCTTTCGTAAAGTGGCACCTTTGGCCCTACCCGTTGGAATTTTCACTCTGGTCCACTGCCATCACACACCCACACTGCCATTGCAGCCCCCGCCACGCCCGCGCGCGCGCTCGCTCGCCTCGTCTCGTCAAGCCAAGTCATGGCTGGCTTGGCTTCGCATGGTATGGTATGGCTTGGCGTCAGATCCAGGGGCTTTCATAATGAAGTGCGGTGGTACTTGCGGACACAATATCTAAAAATTCAATCCGGGACTTTCTGTCGAATTCTTGCAGCTCCCCCTTCAGGGGCCCAGGTAAGGCATTAGGCGACAATTTAGAAGGGGGATGTTCCATATTTTTGCAAAAAAGTTTCATTTTGGCACGCCACATTTATTGGATTTCCAGGTTGCTGCGTGGTGGTAGGGTAGGCTGTACGCGTGCTTTCGTAAAGTGGCACCTTTGGCCCTACCCTTTGGAATTTTCACTCTGGTCCACTGCCATCACACACCTTCACTGCCATTGCAGGCCCCGCCACCCCCACGCGCGCGCTCGCTCGCCTCGTCTCGTCAAGCCAAGGCATGGCTGGCTTGGCTTGGCATGGTATGGTATGGCTTGGCGTCAGATCCAGGTGCTTTCATAATGAAGTGCGGTGGTACTTGCGGACACAATATCTAAAAATTCAATTCGGGACTTTCTGTCCAATTCTTGCAGCTCCCTCTTCAGGGTCCCGGTAAGGCATTAGGCGACAATTTAGAAGGGGGACGTTCCATATTTTTGCAAAAAAGTTTCATTTTAATACGCCACATTTATGCGATTTCCAGGTTGCTGCGTGGTGGTAGGCCAGGCGGTACGCGTGCTTTGGTAAAGTGGCACCTTTGGCCCTACCAGTTAGAATTTTCACTCTGGTACACTGCCATCACACACCCACACTGCCATTGCAGCCCCCGCCACCCCCGCGCGCGCGCTCGCTCGCGTCGTCTCGTCAAGCCAAGTCATGGCTGGCTTGGCTTGGCATGGTATGGTATGGCTTGGCGTCAGAACCAGGTGCTTTCATAATGAAGTGCGGTGGTACTTGCGGACACAATATCTAAAAGTTCAATTCGGGACTTTCTGTCAAATTCTTGCAGCTCCCCCTTCAGGGTCCCGGGAAGGCATTAGGCGACAATTTAGAAGGGGGATGTTCCATATTTTTGCAAACAAATTTCATTTTGGTATGCCACATTTATTGGATTTCCAGTTTGCTGTGTGGTGGTAGGGTAGGCTGTACGCGTGCTTTCGTAAAGTGGCACCTTTGGCCCTACCCTTTGGAATTTTCACTCTGGTACACTGCCCTCACACACCCACACTGCCATTGCAGGCCCCGCCACCCCCACGCGCGCGCTCGCTCGCCTCGTCTCGTCAAGCCAAGGCATGGCTGGCTTGGCTTGGCTTGGCATGGTATGGCTTGGCGTCAGATCCAGGTGCTTTCATAATGAAGTGCGGTGGTACTTGCGGACACAATATCTAAAAATTCAATTCGGGACTTTCTGTCAAATTCTTGCAGCTCCCCCTTCAGGGTCCCGGTAAGGCATTAGGCGACAATTTAGAAGGGGGATGTTCCATATTTTTGCAAAAAAGTTTCATTCTGGTACGCCACATTTATGCGATTTTCAGGTTGCTGCGTGGTGGTAGGCCAGGCGGTACGCGTGCTTTGGTAAAGTGGCACATTTGGCCCTACCCGTTGGAATTTTCACTCTGGTACACTGCCATCACACACCCACACTGCCATTGCAGCCCCCGCCACCCCCACGCGCGCGCTCGCTCGCCTCGTCTCGTCAAGCCAAGGCATGGCTGGCTTGGCTTGGCATGGTATGGTATGGCTTGGCGTCAGATCCAGGTGCTTTCATAATGAAGTGCGGTGGTACTTGCGGACACAATATCTAAAAGTTCAATTCGGGACTTTCTGTCAAATTCTTGCAGTTCCCCCTTCAGGGTCCCGGTAAGGTATTAGGCGACAATTTAGAAGGCGGATGTTCCATATTTTTGCAAAAAAGTTTCATTTTGGTACGCCACATTTATTGGATTTCCAGGTTGCTGTGTGGTGGTAGGGTAGGCTGTACGCGTGCTTTCGTAAAGTGGCACCTTTGGCCCTACCCTTTGGAATTTTCACTCTGGTCCACTGCAATCACACACCTTCACTGCCATTGCAGGCCCCGCCACCCCCACGGGCGTGCTCGCTCGCCTCGTCTCGTCAAGCCAAGGCATGGCTGGCTTGGCTTGGCATGGTATGGTATGGCTTGGCGTCAGATCCAGGTGCTTTCATAATGAAGCGCGGTGATACTTGCCGACACAATATCTAAAAATTCAATTCGGGACTTTCTGTCAAATTCTTGCAGCTCCCCCTTCAGGGTCCCGGTAAGGCATTGGGCGACATTTCAGAAGGCAGATGTTCCATATTTTTGCAAAAAAGTTTCATTTTGGTACGCCACATTTTTTGGATTTCGAGGTTGCTGCGTGGTGGTAGGGTAGGCTGTATGCGTGCTTTCGTAAAGTGGCACCTTTGGCCCTACCCTTTGGAATTTTCACTCTGGTACACTGCCATCACACACCCACACTGCCATTGCAGCCCCTGCCACCCCCATGCGCTCGCTCCCTCGCCTCGTCTCGTCAAGCCAAGGCATGGCTGGCTTGGCTTGGCATGGTATGGTATGGCTTGGCGTCAGATCCAGGTGCTTTCATAAAGAAGTGCGGTGGTACTTGCGGACACAATATCTAAAGGTTCCATTCGGGACTTTCTGTCAAAATCTTGCAGCTCCCCCCTCAGGGTCCCGGTAAGGCATTAGGCGACAATTTAGAAGGGGGATGTCCCATATTTTTGCAAAAGGGTTTCATTTTGGTACGCCACATTTATTGGATTTCCAGGTTGCTGTGTGGTGGTAGGGTAGGCTGTACGCGTGCTTTCGTAAAGTGGCACCTTTGGCCCTACCCTTTGTAATTTTCACTCTGGTCCACTGCAATCACACACCTTCACTGCCATTGCAGGCCCCGCCACCCCCACGCGCGCGCTCCCTCGCCTCGTCTCGTCAGGCCAAGGCATGGCTGGCTTGGCTTGGCATGGTTTGGTATGGCTTGGCGTCAGATCCAGGTGCTTTCATAATGAAGTGCGGTGATACTTGCGGACACAATATCTAAAAATTCAATTCGGAACTTTCTGTCAAATTCTTGCAGCTCCCCCTTCAGGGTCCCGGTAAGGCATTAGGCGACAATTTAGAAGGGGGATGTTCCATATTTTTGCAAAAAAGTTTCATTTTGGTACGCCACATTTATTTGATTTTCAGGTTGCTGCGTGGTGGTAGCGTAGGCTGTACGCGTGCTTTCGTAAAGTGGCACCTTTGGCCCTACCCTTTGGAATTTTCACTCTGGTCCACTGCCATCACACACCCACACTGCCATTGCAGGCCCCGCCACGCCCACGGGCGTGCTCGCTCGCCTCGTCTTCTCAAGCCAAGGCATGGCTGGCTTGGCTTGGCATGGTATGGTATGGCTTGGCGTCAGATCCAGGTGCTTTCATAATGAAGTGCGGTGATACTTGCCGACACAATATCTAAAAATTCAATTCGGGACTTTGTGTCAAATTCTTGCAGCTCCCCCTTCAGGGTCCCGGTAAGGCATTAGGCGACAATTTGGAAGGGGGATGTTCCATATTTTTGCAAAAAAGTTTCATTTTAGTACGCCACATTTATTTAATTTCCAGGTTGCTGCGTGGTGGTATGGTAGGCTGTACGCGTGCTTTCGTAAAGTGGCACCTTTAGTAAGAAAAAGTCACTGCCATGTCTTTCTTGGAGGGCTTGATCCAGGCTAAGCCCCCCTTAAAACCCTTTGTTGATGCTGAGACAAACTTAAGTGTTTTTATCTCTCTTTTGTAGCCTAAAGTACACTTTCTCAAAGTAACTAGGGTTGTGACCCTAGCCCCCCCATGAAGTTCACCCCTACCACTCAACTGAGCGGAGGTACCTTCCTTCATGGAGGTCATATCAAAATAAATCAGGCATTCCATGCTTGTGGGCCTTGGAGGTTAAGCCTAAGTGGTCTCCCACCCCAAGACCCCTATACTCAATTGATTCTACCACTTATTGTGGTCCTACTTTGTAACTGTTTCTGAATTCAGTTGCTTGGCCAAGTCATTTTCTGTGTGGTCCTGACATCTATGCCCCTCAGTCCTAACCAGCACCATTTCACCGAAAAGAGTGCACATGAAGTGCCTATTGCAACCTCTGAGGCTAGAGTCTGACCAATTTTCATATAAAACCTTTTGCTTTATCCATTTGTGATTGAATCTATGTTCATATACCTGCTTTGTCTATCTGCAGCCCTTCTGTGTTACACTGGATTCCAAAACCAATCATTGATTTCATTGATTCGATCCATATTCAGTCCTTGCTCTACTTGCTGCTTTGGTTTGGGGTTTTCAACTACAAAACCAACTTGCAGGAATACATCAAAAGACCTAGGGCATAATTCAAGGACATCTTCCCGGTAGCAGAGGCAGTCCCTTGAGACCTTTTGAACCGACCCTGAGAAGTGCAGAACAAAAGCTCAACAACAAGTCCATAATGTCCACACCAAGTGTAAGGACCTGGCCTATCCGAACTGTCCAAGTACAAATGGGCAGTGTGGTCCACCCAATGAGTGAACCACCACACCGAGCACCACATCACCTCAGTGGCGCATCTGGGTCCCAAGGAGATCCAGAACGCAGAAGGGCGGAGAAGAATAAAGGCCTTAGCAGCACACGGTGGAGACAGCTTCAGTCACCTCCACAGACGTGTGGCTGCTTCAGTATCACGATCCAATTGCCCAGCTTCATCCTCAACTGCCATTGAAGGACGTGAGGAATATGAGAAGCTGAAGATGAAGATGGATGAGTACATCATGCACGATGAGTACTACAAATCCATCCGTGGGGAAGATGGAGAGGAACCACTGGCTGTACATGGGTCCAGACCACGTACGGATCTAGGGTCCTACTCACACTCAGGCCCTCCGTCTACTGCATCCCTGCCAAGACGACTACGACCTGAGTACCCAACCCCAAGGGCTCCCGAAGTGGGCCCAACACGAGTCGAAGAACATCATCCAAGGCCAACCTACGGTGCCCTGTATCAAACAGCCGAGCTGCTGGCCAAATTCCTGTCTGGATCAGAAGATCCAGATGTGACGGCCTTATCAGAGGCCATTAAGGCTAAACTGGGTATTGCAGAACCCTTACCCAAGCCTGAGTTCCTCTCTCTCTCTCCAGGGCTGAGTACCCTGGCCGAAGATCTCAAGAGATCGAGGGTCTCAAGGCTGTTGCCTAAGGTTACCTGCCCCAGCCCCTTTCACCCCCGTGCCAGGACTGTGCCTATGGCGGACCTACAGGACGTGCCTGTCACAGAGAGTGAGAGAAGAGGGCTGGCAGCCCTGGCCCGGCTTGCCGGCGTGTCGCCTTCAGGCCTAACTCCGGGGGGTGGGAAGATGGGCAGACCAATTGCCCAGGCGAACATCCAGCTGGAACTGCCGGAGTTCGACCCTAAAAACCTGCCTGAATGGGCAGAAGAATTTGCGGAGTTCCTTTTGTTGACTGGCCAATCCCATGTGGATGTGGCCACCAAATGTTCACTGCTAAAACGCTCATGCAAAAAGAAATTTTTGCAAAAACAGGTCAAACAGATTGTGAAAACCTGTTCTACTTGGGCGGAGGTACTCCTGAGGTTAGAGAAAACATTCCCAGTCTATGAGACTGACCTCAGCGTACGCACACAAATCGAGGAGCTACCTATGCTCCCGGAGTTTCCATCCGCTGCGCGAATTTCTGAGTATGTGTGCGGCATGGAGTACTTATTTTCGAGGATGAATGTGGGCTCCTACGGAGCCACTGAGCCCCACCTGTGGCTCATGAGTAAGATTTCCCAGCGTACGTGGGATGATTGCCGCTCAACCTCTGAGAGGAAGAGCAGGACCCACTCGTATGATACACTGGTGGATCTCTTGATTGAGCTAGCTCTTGAGAGAGAGAACGACTCCCACATGGAGAAGTTCCTCAAGAAGCATTTGGGACGAGGTGGTACCCCTACCCCTGAACGTGGCGAAGGGAAGGGGCATAAAAATGCCACTAACACCAACCAGGGAGGCGGTAAAGGGAGGGGCAACCTACGTGCCATGAACGAGGTTCCAACTGATGCAGGCACCCCCCCCCTGTTTTACTGCCGACCTGTCAATGACAAGGGGGGACCTTGTCATGCCTCTGACTGCGATCTTCGCAGTGGCTGTATGCTGCAGATGAAACGTCAGCAGCATACTAAAGATGGGAAAACTGTGACTCATCAGGACCACTTCAGGTGTACCATCACCTGTGGTTACTGTGGCAAGCGTCGTCACTATGAGGACGAATGCCACATCAAGAAACGCGAGAGTGACAAACTCAAACGTCAGGAGGCGGAGCGCCAGAAGAACCCGACGCCCGCCAGAAATCCCCCGAATGGGGATAAAGGTAAAGGAGGTGGCAAAGGGGGTGGTAAGACTGGACCCCCTAACCCCCAGAGGCGCTCATCAGCGCCCGTTGCTACGCCTACTCCTGCTGCTACACCCGCTCCTGCCGCAGGTGTCCCCCAGAAGCGCCCCCAAGGGGATAACGCTACCCCTGAGGGGAATAATTCTAAGAAGAGGCGCTTGGCCTGGATGGCCAAGTCCCTCATGGCTGCAGGAGTGGATGTGAAATTCCCTGATGAGGAATAGGGGGGCGGCTCCGAAGAGGAGGACTTGGTTTTCTGGATTCTTGTGAAAATCAGGGATCGGGTTTTTCGAGCAGTGCTTGATACCGGTGCAACACTTTCCATAGTGGCCCGGCGCCTGCTTAAAACTTTCAGGAAGACCAAGACTGTGGCCATAAGAGTAGGGGATGGGCGTACCATCCATTCCTTGGGGGGGGTCGATGTGACCATATGTCTGGGCGACGAAACCGTGACCCAACACTGCAGAGTGTTGGACACTGACGCCTTTGACATTGTCATTGGCACTGACTTTCTAAGAAGAAACCCCCAGGTTAAAATGCTGTCCCTACAGCGTCCTTACTCTTTGCACTGCGACTTTGGCAGTGGGCTATTCTCCGTTCCTTTGGAGCTGTCAGGACGAAAAGAGTCTGGGCTGCGCTACGCAGCCAAGACGAACTATCGTACTGAAAAACTACCAACTGGCCCGTCATGTTCTCGAAAATGGACTGGCGGCCCTTCAGGTAAACCTGGACGAGATCTAGGTGGAATTGTTTGCGAGCCAACAACAGCACATCATGCAGTTGTACTGCTCGAAACAAATGAACAATGCTTTCCGATTCTTCTGGAAAGCAATGGGCCTAGCGTATGCTAACCCTCCCTTCTCCCTGCTCGCGAAGGTTCTAACCAAGATCGCTTATGAGGGAGGAAGGGTTGTTATGTGCACCCCTGACTGGGGTTGCTCTGGTGAACATGCTTACTGGCGCCGTATGCTTGACCGAATGACCGTGGGAAGAGTGCAACTCCACGACGGCCCCATCTATGTGCCTGAGGACTCAGACACAGCTATGCAGGCCCCTGAGTGGGCCAGTTTCCTGTCCATCATCGATGGATCTCTCAATCCTGTACCCCTGTGTGACCTGGACCAGGTGCTACTAAAAGAGGTCATGGCCGAAAATCGTGGCCTGACCCTTTATGATCTCAAAAATCGATCTCCTGAGCACCTATCTGCCACACTTACAGGGTGTGAGTCTCCTGATGACTATCTGGAACCTGCAGCTGTAAAAGAGGATGCTGACGACCAACTGTCTGAGATCGCCAGCACTATTCCCTCTGTTGATCCCAGCTGTGTTGACCTAAAACATAGTGCTTTCCTGGCCCAGCTGTTGCTAGAGGAGGTAGATCTAGAGTCAACCTCTGAACCCGCTTCCTCTGTTGGGAAACCAGTGCTACACATGCAGCCTGTGCACACAGGTGAACCCGTGGCCCGGAGTACTGATGCTCTGGCACGGCCTGCTGCTAATAACATGCCCTTGTCTGAGCACGACACGCAAGAACTCCGACGGCTGCTGTACCTGAAGGCCGAAGGTATTGAGCGCCAAGAGCGGCTGCAATACCTCAGACAGACCTGGAAATACTCCATCTGGTCTGAGGAGGACGATGAGTCCTATACGCTGCCTGATCCTGAGATACCTCTAGTGTACTCTCTACACTATGGGCAGCAATGTCCCCCTGAATGGGACGATGGTACTGTACCTGCCGAAACTGCTGATCGGCATAAAAAGAAAGAACATGGAAAAAGCAACCTCCATGCTGAGGAGGATTTCCTTCAGAAAGTCGAGAGTCTTAACCTTGACCCCCGCCTGAAGAAACTGCTTATAACCTATGAGGAGGTGTTCGGCGCCTTGCCGCCTCCCCTATCTTGCAAAAAACTGGTCCAGATGGACCTGAAATTGAAACCAGAATTTGAAAAGACGCGAGTGAGGCGTCGTCCCTATCCCGCTCCACGGGAACAGGTTGAAGAAATCGAGCGCCAGATCCAAGATTGCATTGATGCTGGCCTCGTTGAAGAGTACAAACATGGGGACTATCCCCATCACTGCAGCCCCTGTTTCCTTGTTGCTAAACCAGGGTCGACTGCTCTACGTCTTGTTGTAGACTATGGTGAGGTCAACAAGAAAACCCAGAACCACTCAGGGAGTATTCCTAACATGGAAAACACCCTGGAGCGTATTGCCAAATGCAGGTATAAGACCAAAATGGACAAACGCTCTGGTTTCTGGCAGGTTGACCTAACCGCCGCAGCTCAGGAGCTGCTTGCCTTTATAACCCCTAAGGGTCGTGTCTTCAACTGGAAGGTTATGCCTTTCGGGGTGGCTAACGCCCCAGCGCTCTTCCAGGAGCCTATGAACAAAATTTTGCACATACTGAGGCGCAGGCCTCTAGTACAAGAGTTGATTTCTCGGGGTGCAGAAATGGAGGCTCACATCGACGACGTGAGTTTGGGTACTAATACCAAAGAGGACGATGTCCTTCTCCTCCGTGAATTCTTCACTGTCTGTCAAGAAAACCATCTCCGAATCAAACTCGAAAAATGCGAGTTTATGAAAGAGGAGATGGAGTATTTGGGTTTCGACGTGGGGTATGGCTGGTGGAAACCAGCCGCGTCTAAGATGCAGCCCCTACAGGACATGCAGATTCGCGATGACCCTAAGAAGGGTCTACACGATGTGAGGAGTTTTGTGGGCGCCTGTAATTTCTATCGGCGTCACATCCACAATTTTACTTACTCCTCTGCACCCCTCACTGACCTAATCAGGAAAACTACTCCCTGGAGGTGGACCTTCAGAGAGGAAGAGTGTTTCCGGGAGTTGAAGAAGAAGATTGCCTCCTCCAACTGCCTGGGAGTTCCCCGCCCTGAGGGCGAGATAGTCCTGATCACTGATGCCAGTGATGTAGGGGGGGGAGGTACGATCTACCAATGGCAGGAGCTCAACCCCGCTGAGCTAACCCACTGCCATTATCGTACTACTGGACTGAACCGTGATGGTTCGTTGAAACATGACTATCCTACCAGTGAGTGGCGACTGGTGCCACTGGGACACTGGAATTGGAAGTGGAACCAAGCGCGTTCCAACTACAGCACCTATGACCAGGAACTCCTGGCCGGTATGTTGGTGCTATCTTCACAATCCCGACTCCTGGGGTCTAACCCTATTGTCTGGCTGTGTGACCAGGAGCGTGTGAAGTCTTTTCAGAAGGGCCCACCACCAGAAAAAGCGAAGCTAAAACGGTGGTGGACTTACCTGAGCCAGTTCAGGCTGACAGTGCATCATATCCCCGGGATTAAGAATGAACTGTCTGACTATATATCGCGCAACAACTTCGATGCGCTTATTGGTGAGAGCTCTGAGGCACTCGCCAAAGAGGCTTTCCAGCGTATGGATGTCCAGCTTGACCTGTCCATGCGCACTGCTGGAATCCTGGAGGGTTGGAGTCTAACCGACTATCAGTCAGAGTATGAAGAAATTCTCCAAACCCTCAACACTGGTCTCGAACCCCGTGTCATTGACGGGCACCAGTGGTATAAAAACAATCAGTACCTCTTCTACGAGGACCGAATTGTGGTGCCTGAGGCACGACTGGATGGGTGCCTACAGTGGTCCCATCTCAGTTCTGGTCACACTGGCGCTAATCGCTCAGTGGACTTCTTCCGTGAGTGTTTCTACTCTAGTCTAACCCTGACTGAACTGAGGTCGCGTATGCAGACCATTGTGGATGCTTGTGGCTGTCATGCCAGCAAGCAAAGTGACGGTAGGGATAGGGGTCTGATCTCCAGCTTACCCATACCCTATTGTGCTAACTCTCTTCTCTACGTGGATTACATCCACGGCTTACCACGCTTTGGCGGCTATGATAGTTGCCTCGTGGTCACCTGTGGTCTATCTCGCTTCACCCGTGTGTTCCCTTGCAGTAAGAAAATCACAGGTGAGCAGACTGTAAAAATGTTGGTCGAACAATGGTTCGAACCCTATGGAGCACCTAAACAGGTGCACTCTGATGAAGATGTACGCATCCGCAGTGACACTGGGTGGTACAAACGAGTGCTAAATGCCCTCAACGTGGAGGTAACCACAGGTGTGCCCTACACTCACACGTCTAACCCTCTCTGTGAGAGACAGAACCGTGTGGTGGAGCAAAACTTAAGAATCCTGATGAAACAGGAGCGCACCAAGGACTGGGTACGCCTAGTG
This sequence comes from Eutreptiella sp. 'Long Island Sound 2002', assembly GCA_964036045.1. Taxonomy (NCBI): domain Eukaryota; phylum Euglenozoa; class Euglenophyceae; order Eutreptiales; family Eutreptiaceae; genus Eutreptiella; species Eutreptiella sp. 'Long Island Sound 2002'. Next base: position 28,257,011 of record OZ038397.1, on the reverse strand, counting down.
CCCTGGGCAGTTCTGTCCATGAACTCACAGCGGAGCTCTTCTACGGGTTTCACCCCCCACGAACTGTTCCATGGAGGACGACCTGCTTGGTTCTTCAAAACCCCCTTTCCTAAGGACTTCAAGAGCCCTGTGGGAGATTGGCTAGAACACAAGCAGTCTCTGGCTAACCAGGCTGGTACTGACCTGAGGCACATTCGTGACCGTGGGCAGAGCCGACGGAACCGCCTACGGCGACCTGCCAGCTTCAAGGTTGGTGACCTTGTTTTGGTACACCATTCACGCCTACCCTCCTGGCCACGTAACTGCCTACAGGACCCTTACTTTGGACCCTATCGTATCATCAGGATAGATGGATCCAGGATCCATGTCAGGTGGAGTCCACGTCTAGGTGGTGAACTGCTATGTGCTCCTAAGCAGTTGAGGCACTATCACTCCCCTGACGACTTGTCTTGGGATGAGTGGCGCCTCAGCGACAGTGAGATTGAACGTATAGACCTAGAGAACGCTGCCAGTCCAGAGGAGGCAGACGAACTCGAAGAGATGACTGCCGATGAGATGGCAGTCGATGGTTACTACGTGGTTGCAGGTATTGCTCGCCACGAGTATAAACAGGGCTGGAAATTCCTTACCCTGTGGGATGGCTATGGGTTGTCAGAGGCGACCTGGGAACCTATGTCAGCCTTCATACAACCAGATGGGAGTATCAACCCCATCTTCCGCACTTACCTCGTTGAGAACAACGAGGGGCAGCTCCTAACCCGTGCTGAGACTATGTCCCAGCGTAAGAAGCGAAACTAATTACCCTGTGTCAGTCTACTGACCCTGTCTGTGCCCTGCAGACCCATGCCTATGGTTTCCAGCGTGAGCCAGGTGGCCGCTTATCAAAATTGCAGCCACCCAGCGAGTGTTTGCCTTGTTGACCATGTGTTGCATGGGTACTGCCCTAATGTAATGACCTTGGTGAGCCAACGAAGAACGGTGGCTTTCTACACCAGGGGGGAATGACAAGCAAGGTGTTATGAGGCAAGGTGTGTCTTCCCTCCTTGGGGACAAGCGAGCCCACAGTTAGGACCCCTGACTGGTCCAGACCCATGGGGTTCTACCCTTTCTTACAGGGTTTACCTTACCCTTACCTGCCATAACGTATGTGTGAGTGTGCTAGTCCTAAGGTCCTGAGAGCAAGCCGCAGAAGTGGTGTCCTAATTATACCCAAGTCTGCGCCCTTGCTAAACCTGGAGGGTTGGCTTATTGATGCCACGGGGTACGCCCCGGGTCTCCCCTCCCCTATGCGCCCAATTTCTGTGCTGGCGCAAAACCTTGGGAAATACCCAGAGTGTTAGTCCAGGTATTGTTTTCCCTACCTATCTGTCTACTACAGGGAGGGGTGGCCAAAAGCTATGAAGGCATGCAAAACGCCTGTTTGCTATGTGGCCAAAAACACTAACCTAACCACTGTCACAGCCCACCAGCCCAGCTAAAATTGCAGGAAAAGGGTGGGACAGTGAAACGCCCCCTACAGGTGCTACACACCCTACAGTGGCACCATCCTGGTGGGCGAGCACTGGGCAACTGGCTGTAGCCCCCACTCAGGACTACCACTCCTACACGCACACTCTACTTGGCGTTGCGGAGGTGAAGTTCTCATGGGTCCTAACGACCCTCCTGTGAAAAGGACGAGAGAACACAGCGCTCCTAAGCAGCTGTGGCCTAACAGGGGACGCCACAACGCGTTTCCCCTGCTAGGGCTTGGAGGGAAGGGGTGCACTCGTTGCGTGCACAGCGCAGATGTCGTTGAAGTCGAACTGTCCTCGTCAGTCCTGGCTGAGGCACAGTGATTTGATTTGTGATCTGCGCCCCTGTTTTGCTGGGGCAGAAAAATGGTAGCCGCCGAAGGCAGCTGCTGCGTGCACCAATCACCCTAACCTCTCCCACCTGTACAAAAGAGGCAGATGAAGGGGCGTTTGCGACTGTGGAACCAAGCCACACCCCAGGTATTATACCCTTCTCAGTGTGACCTATAATACGCTGTTCGCAAACACGCTGCAGATGCAGCTACCCCTGTCAGGCAAGCAAGCTTTAAGAAACTACTCGGATTCTCTTAAAGAACGTACCGAGGAGCCTCTGGGTAACCTAAACAAGGTTTACCGTGCGCAATTCGCGTGGCCTACCCTTTAATGCATCATGTGCACGCAGGGAAGGGAGGCGTAACCACAGACTCAACCAGGAGGTGAGCTCCTCCTGGGCTAACCTACCTTACTCACCATGCATTGTGCGAATGCCGCATTGAAACGAACACAAAACAAACCTAAGCGTTTTAAGCAACTCAACTTGAACGCTACGGCCGCACACGTACAAACGCTTACCTGTGAAGAAGGAAACAAGGGTGGATTAGGGATACAGGTGAAGCGATACAGCGTGTGGATGCCTAGATTAGGCACATGCATCGCGAGCACAGCGCATATTCTAACCCTACGTGCGCGCTGCACGCTCCATTCGCATCACATACCTTTCATTCCTGCTTTCGCCTGTGCAGAGCACGAGAGATGAACACCCGACCCCCCAACGAGCACAGCGTTGACAACCCTAACGTTTTGACGGAACAACCAACACGAACGCAATGCGTGAGTGTGAAGTGACACAGACATACCTGAGAGACGGGTTGTTGAACTGCTCTGTGGTCTGGGCTGATTTTGAATTCTTTACTCTGAAGTTTATAAAAATTTTTGATGCAACTGTGCAAAAATTTTCTTTAAAACTTTAAAAACTACGGCTCATACCTTCTTTTCCAAAAGCCGTTTTCGCTTGCGCAACCCTTTTCTTGGCGTCCGCTTCGTTTGCGCTTGTCTGCGACTTTAAGTTATGTGTAAAACGGACGATTTCCCGCGTGGTTTCGTCGATTTTCAACGATTTCACTTGCTAAATCGCAACCCCTTCCGCAGAACCGCAGGAATCACTCCCTGCTGGTTCCACTTTCTATTTTTTTCAGCTCCTGGGGGTTTGTGTCCTCCATTGGGAGTATTGCTCCGCCCTGGCCCTTGGTCAGGACGTTTACTAAAACGTTGTTTATACGGCGATAACCGTCCGCATTAGAGCGTTCGACTGTACCCTAGTGGACAGACAGTTGCTCTGGACAGGGAGTCCTGGGTTCAATTCCCACTGCCCCCACACTTTTTCTTTTCCAAAAGTTTTCGCCTCACGCCGGCGACTTTTGAGGAATGCCCCTTCGAAGGGACATCATTCACGGTACATTACACTGTTTTTCAAGGGTCCCTACAGTGTGATAGGCTTCTATGAAGTGATGAGAATGTTTTTGGTAAGTTTAATGCATTTTTTTGAGGTAATTTTGGGAATATTTGAGCCTTTTTCCTTGGTCCTACTAGCTTGATCAACTAGTACTCCAGGAGGGAGTAAGAAAAAGTCACTGCCATGTCTTTCTTGGAGGGCTTGATCCAGGCTAAGCCCCCCTTAAAACCCTTTGTTGATGCTGAGAGAAACTTAAGTGTTTTTATCTCTCTTTTGTAGCCTAAAGTACACTTTCTCAAAGTAACTAGGGTTGTGACCCTAGCCCCCCCATGAAGTTCACCCCTACCACTCAACTGAGCGGAGGTACCTTCCTTCATGGAGGTCATACCAAAATAAATCAGGCATTCCATGCTTGTGGGCCTTGGAGGTTAAGCCTAAGTGGTCTCCCACCCCATTTTGGCATTTGTGGACCCAATTGGGATTGTCATCACGCCGAGTAGCATGGAGATCTTTGAGAGCCAAGGGCATGGGAGTCTCTGTTGGACTCCTGGTGGATCTTGTATGGAATGGCAGATCCGATCTCCTAGCCGGCGTGGAGATATACTATTGGGAGCACCCCCCAATTTTGGCTCATTTTGAGTAGCCAAAATCACCCCCTTTTGGGACCCCAATTTCACCCCCCCGTGTGGTCATTTGGCGGCCCCGTATCTCTATGCGCATGAGGATCCCGGACCTAATTTCAAGTTGTGCACTCGGATGGGGGTCCTAGGTCCTGCCTCCTACCCTGTGAGTCATTGGCCTTGCCCAGGCCGGCGAGCCACGCGTGAGAGTGATGCCAATTTTGGTGATTTTGGCATCATGACCCCGCTTGACGAACCCGTGGTGCCCTGATGCCGGGACCTCAGGGGGAACCAGGTTGGGTGAGTGCTCCAGAAGATTCGTTCTCGAAGGGCATAGGGTCTGTTGCCTCGTCCCTACCTCTGGCGGGTCCGGAGGAGGGGTCAATGTTGGAGATTTTTGAGCTACTTTCAGTGTGGGCTGAAACAGCCAATTTTCAGCTACCAACTCCTAGGGGATAATGGCGGGGCCATATCTCTGGCTCAGAGAGGAGTTGGGACCTGCCGTTAAGGGAGCATAGGGAGTCACTGTCTGTTGACCTTGGAGCCCTCTTGGTTCCCAGGAACTCACCTGTGGCTGGGTGGGACACCCCCCCTATTGGCAGGGTTTCAGGGTCCGGACTGAGCAGGGCATGGGTTGTGTTTGAGCCCCCGCCCCCACCAGCCACTGAGAGGGTCGGACCTGGGATTGGGATACGAGTTGGGACTGAGTGTCTATTGTCCTGTGATGCCCTTACCCCAGTCCAGTCTTAACCCCATGTGTACATATCCTGATGTGTTGCTGTACATACTTTTGTTCCCTTGTTTCAGAGTGCCAAGGATCCTGAAACGCTTTGTCACATGACACGAGCGTAATTGATGCCCCTGTGAGCGCAGTGCTTTGCCTGCCTGCTTGCTTGTGCGTGTCACCGCAGCGTCCCGTGGCCAGGCCCCCCACGGGAACGCGTCAAAAGCGTTTCACCGCCGCGGGGTTACCCATCCCTCGCGTGCCACTCGGGGCCATCAACCCGAGCAGCGCGGCGCCGCAGCTCGCAGCTCGCAGCTCGCAGCGCAGCGCAGCGGCTCGCAGCGCCGCCCAGCAACAGCGCCGAGTCCGTGAAGGAAGTGCGGGGACCGGAACTCCGTCATCAAGGAGTTCCCTCGGCCGACCAGCAAGGCCGCACACCCAGCTACAGCAACCACTTCCACAACCACCGGCCGACCAGCACCGGCCGCACTCCCAGTCCAGTGCTACATCACCCAGCTCAACAACCACCCCAGGACCACTCCATCGAGAGCACCGATGGTGAACTGGGACGAGGCGGGCAAGACCTGGCCGCAGCCCCACCCCCATGCGGCGCGCCTACTGCGTGGGTAGCTGTGGGGGCAGCAATACCGCTACAGCAATCCCCAGTGCGAAGGCGGCATGCCCGGGAGCTTCCAGCTCCGTGAGGACATGGACGAGGACCGCCTGCGGGCAGTGGAGGAATGGCCGCGGGCGGAAGGGTATGCGTACCGCTTCCGCCGCAAGCGCTGGAGGGTCTGGACCCGCCCAGACAGGCCCGGGGAAGGGCTGCGCCCCGACGGGATTGAGGAGGACGAGAAGCCCAACGAATACCCGTCGGGCGCCTCGATCAACGTCTCCATGTGGGACATGATCGAGAAGAAGTTCCCGGAGCTGGGGAACGAGCGCAGGCTGCAGGGCAGCAGCAGCGCGTCTCCTGGGAAGGAGAAGCGTTCCGCCGGGGACAGGAGGCGGGACAGGAAGTGGCAGGAGTACCAGGAGTCCCTGGCCGCCGAAGGCGCCCAAGGCGCCAGGGGCGGAACCCCAGCCCACAGCCCCCAACGGGCCAATGGCGGTCACCACCCCGGCCACACCACCCTTGGTGACTTCCTGGAAGTCGCCAAGCAGGCCAAGACCAAGCCCAGTCCGCTGCTCCTGAGGAAGTCAGGCCCCAGCAGCGACGTGGAGTCGGCCCACCGCGGGAGGATGCCGGCCGACCAGGCCAGCTCTAGCGGCAGCGTCGCTCTTCACCAAAGGGATGTGGCGCGCGCCTGCGAGCGCGCCTGTGGGGTGCCCTGCAACCTTCGGGTTGCCCGGCAACGGGCCACGCAGCAGAATGCTGCCGTGGAGGGCGCCGTCGGCATCGCCCATGAGGAGGCCACCCAGTGGGGCAGAGGCATGGACTACCACGCCTCGACCGTGGCTGCCATCGCGGCCGGTCTTACCGCTGCGGCCGCCCATGAGGCAGTGGCTGCCCGGATCAGGGGTGAGGTGGCGGCAGCCGACGAGGAAGCCCGCCTGACGCAGGAGGCCATTGCCTGCAAGGAGGCCGAGGTGAAGGCGCTGGAAGAGGCGCTTGCCCAAGAGAGGGCAAAGAAGGAGGCGGAGGAAGGGGCCCAAGCCGAAGCAACGGCCAAGGCCCAGGCGGACGCCGCCAAGAAGGACGCCATCGAGGCCGCCCGACGAAAGGTCGCTGAGGAGAGGGCCAAGACGGAGGCAGAGTTGGCGGCGTTGGAAGCGGAGAAGGCTCGGCTGCAGCAGACCCGGGAAGCCGAGGCGGCTCGTGCCCGGGAGGAGGCCGAAAGGCGAGCTGCCGCAGCCACCGCCGCCGCAATGGAGGAGGCAGAGGCCAAGCTCCGCCGCGAGACTCCCCCAGGAGGATCCCGAGTGGAGACCCTTCGAAAGCTTTTCGAAGGGGACGCCTCCTCCAAGATGACGCTGGACGAGGTCAACACAGGCAGCAGTGGGAGCAGTGGCCCCACTGCCCATCGACGGAGGAAGGGCAAGGGGAAGACCCCCGAGAGGTCACGGAGGCCAGCGGATGGACACCCGCACAACAGCGACCCCTTCTTCACCGCCAGCAACGGGGATGAACGAGGCCGCCGACATCGCCGAGGAGTGGCTGGCGGAGGAGGCGGAGACGTCCCCATGGAGCCGGAAGGTGAGGATGAGGATCTCTCTCCTCCCTACCGGAGCTCGGAGTCTTCCGAGACCGAGACGCCCAGGTGGGGCGACATGGACGAGGATGACGACATGGACTTCGACATCACGAAGAAGTGCCCATCCTCGGACCCACCGAGGCGACCCGGTGGAGACCCACCGGGACCCCCTGGCAGAGGACCATCAGGACCCCCTGGAGGATGCCAACCAAGTGGACCCCCTGGAGGCGGACCACCGGGCGGGGGAGGACCCCCTGGACCGGGCGGACCCGGCGGAGGCCCTCCTGGAGGACCCCCTGGGGACCCCGATGACCCACCAGGGGACGGCGACCCGGATGCCACCCGGCGATGGATTGTCTACCTCCGCAGGAGGGTCCAGTCTCTCGAGCGCGAGGTAGACACGGGCAAGGGCGAGATGACTCGCGTCGCCGGGGTCGCCGCGCGCGCTCGGAGGGAGCTGGACATGGCCAAGATCGAGATGGTCAAGAGCGCCCAGGTCGCCACCACCACCCAGAAGCTGTTGGACATCGCCAGGGGCGAGACCAGGCAGCTGAACAAGGTCATCAGCGGCCTGCAGCAGAGGTTGGACGCGCTGGAAGCCCGTGGGAGCGTCGGCAGCGACCACCCACCCCTGGAGTCTGGCTCGTCGGACGACGGCTGGGGACCCGGACAAGGTCCAGGCAGACCCCACGCCCCCGGCGGAGCCCCCAGGAGTCGCCCCAGCGCCAGTGCCCCCTTCCTCAGCGCCCCCTCTCACCACAGCGCGGGCCGCCGCAACGAGCGCGTGCCGCCCGGCAGTGGCAGTGGGGAGTGGCGTGATGAGTGGCTCACTGCGGAGTACCGCAACCGCCGTGCTCCACCGCGGACACCGGTACGCCCCCGACGCCCCGCACCAGCCCCGGAGCCAATCCCGATGGCTGGTGGACGTTATGGTGGACTCAGGGATGAGGTCCCCAGAGGAGACGTGGAGTGGGATGTCGGCGGAGGTGAGTACCTGGACCTGGACCTGGAGGAGTTCAACATTTCCCCACCGCGTGGTGGACGACGGGAGGCCGCTGAACGCAGCCGCCGGCGCCGGGATGAGGAGGCATACATGGAAGGAGTACGGCGTGAACATCTAGGTTCAGCGTACATGGAGGAACCACGGCGTGGCCACGCGGATACCGGGGAGGAGATGGAAGTGGCAGCCGTGGGAGTCGATGGGAGAGGCCGATGGAAACCTCGGTCGACCTCGCGGCCGGCGTTCATAGTCTCTAAGGCCGCGGATGCCGCCGTGTGGGAAGACCTGAAGGACATCAAGCCCCCCGTGTACGATGGCAACCCCCTCAACCTCGACCGCTTCTTGGAGAAGCTGGACGGTTGGGGAGTGACCGTCACTGAGGACATGGATCCCGCAGATGCGGAGAAATATGTCTTCAGACGGTTCAGGTACCGCCTGCCGGAAGTGCTCCAAGAGCTATACTTCGTGGCGACCAAGAAGGGGAAAATCAAGACCCTCAAGGAAGCCAAGAAGTGGCTCAACGAGCAGGAGCGGGTGGACGCTCCGCAGGTGGCTGCCAAGCGGTGGAAGTCCATCAAGCTTCAGCATGATGGACGGGGGATCCGCCTACGGGACTGGCGAGACTTCCGAGGGCAATACACCCTCTTCCGCCGCAACGTGGAGGACTGGAACGAGGGTGACGAGGAGGCTCGCCTGCTCTCCATGCTGCCGGAAGCATGGATCAAGAGGGTCACCAAGGAGGAAGCCAAGAGGGCCAAGTCCAGCCACACGGTCAAGATGATGCTCCCCAAAGAGTATTATACGAAAGCGGTGGCTTGGACGAAGAAGAACGTGGCCCGGGATGTCAAACGGCACTCCCTGCGGAACGCTCTCCCCATCACCGTCTCGGGCGATCGCGAGAAGACCGCGATGTGGCGCCTTGTTGAGTGTGACGTGAGCGGCCAGACCATCCGTCTGCAGGCCATCCCGGCGCGGATGAGCTGCGACGAGATCCTGGGGTGGGTTGGAGAGGAAGTACTCAAGGAGTACCGGAACCTCCACCACACCCGCGGGTTGAGGCCCGGCGACCGCGACGTCAACTACGTTGGCGAGGGGCCTGGCGGGGAAGCTGCCATGGACCCAGCGGGAGCCGATGGCGATGAAGCTCTGTTGACGATGACGATGACCATGAGCCCGCCGAGATGGCCGTTTGTGCCTTCGTGGCCCACAAGGGCGCGGGGAACAACCGGGGAAGCTGGAAGCCCCTGCAGCCGGGTTGGAAGAAGAAGGAGAAGAGGGACCCTCGCCGCATTGGCGACCCTCCGCTGTCCTTTGGGGAGTTCATACGAGCTCACCCTCAGGGGTGTTTCGTGTGTTATGGGAGGAAGAAAGGCTTCAACCATGACCACCAAACATGCCCCACCCACCAGGCTGACACCCAAGCCTACAGGAAGGCGCACGGGTCGAAGAAGCGTGCACCCGCGGGTATCCGGGAGGCCAAAGTGGAGATCGACAAGGACGAGCTCTCCAACCTGATGTCGGTGGGGACCGAGTTAGCCAAGGAGATCCAGGAGATCAAGAGGAACTGGGTCCCCAGGTCGGACAACAAGAACAAGGAGAACAACCAGAACGACCAGAACAAGGACAAGGACAAGAAGCCTAGGAATAGGAGGAAGAAGGGTGTCAACGAGGTTGATGCGGAGGAGAATACCCCTACTTCCACCACAACCGACGCCCCCTAGCGGAGCCCCTGCAGCCAAGGGCCCCAGCTAGGGCGGTCGCAGGATGGTGTCGTGAAAAGCGCCACACCATCCCAATCGGGAGTCGGTAAGCACAAAGGGACTGCCGCGGGCGGAAGGCCCGGTTCGGCACCCAGTCACGGTGGCGGGGTGAGGGCAAGTGAGGGCACGAACCCTTGCACCCGTCCATCCTTCGCGACCAAGAATGTGTTTGATGTACTTCAAGATCTATTCGAGAGTATCGGAGGATCACCCGGACCGCAGCTGGATGCTGCAGATGGGTAGCCTGAGCCCATTGTCCACAACCTGCACCAGTCGCTTGTTGAGCTTCTGGAACGGCCGGAGATCCTGAGCTTGCACGCCGTGCGCCGAGTTGGGCGTGAGCGGCAGTTGCACCTTAAGGTCCGTGCCCTATGCGGGGAAGTGGAGAAGGTCTTCGACGTGTTGGTCGACACGGGCGGTCAGGTCAGCTTGGTCAAGGCTGGCCTACTTCCGCCAGAGTGTTTGATCGACAGTCGGAAACCTGTCAGGCTGAAGGTGGCGAACGGCCAGTACATGGTGGGAGGCACGAAGGAAGCGGCCATCGGGCTGCAGTTTGTGAACTATCGTCAGCTGAGCCGCCCAGACCTCGGCAAGGAGATTCTCCTGCAAGGTCGCTTCTACGAGGCCGAGATGGACTGGGACATGATCATTGGGTACGACTTCATGATGGAGACGGACTCCGGCGTCCTCCCGGCCCAGGCCTCCATGACCCTGTACCAGGACGACCAGCTCTCGTGGCTTTCGTCACCTGAGCACCATGTGGAATGCCAATGGATCCACCCGGAACGCAATCAGCTCGAAGTAGCCGCGCTGGACACTGAGCCAACTGGGCCAGCAAACCAGGAGTACGGCGTAATGCCGGAAGTGGCGAGCCGAGTGGTCGCGGACCTGGGAGCTTCGGATCTGGCCCTGGATGCGTTCTCTTCAGGAACCTCCGCCCATGTGCAGGTTTGTGAGAAGTACTGGAGCGCACAGGACTCCGCGTGGAAGAAGCACTGGGGTCCGCATCAGGGCTTGATGTGGATCCATTGCCCTCGATGGGATATTCCAAGGGCGGTAGCGAAGATTCGCAAGGACCGCTCCAAGGCAGTGCTGGTCGTTCCTATGGGATGCACCGAGGAGGAAAGTACCCGACATTGGGTAGTCTCATTGACCAACATGACCTTAAACAAGGTTGTCCTACCGGCTGGAGAGAGTGTCTATCAGGACGCTAAGGGACAGCCCATGCCACCCCAGAGATGGCCAACAGAATTCCACTATGTGGATGGGGGCCTTGAACAGGCCGATACCACGGATTTCGTGTGTGTCAACCGCATCATAGCGGAGCCATGGCGGCAATGCTTTGCGGTTCCCCCTGTTGACATTGGAGAATGGGAAGACCCCCTCACTGAAGAGGAGTTGGATCTGGTTCAGGGATATATGGATCAGCCCTTTCACGACTGGGGAAGCCAGCATGAGGGCAAGGGCCAGGACAAAGCCTGGTGGGAAGTGGACTCCATCGTCTCCGGTTCCTATGATGCAAATACCTTCGTGCAGAGGGTGCTGGACTACATGTCCAGCCAGGACGAGCCAGTTGGCGGAAACCCACCCACCTACGGCGACCTATTCCGAGGCAAGACCAGAGATGGCCCTTTGGGCCACCTGGGAAGACCACCTGAACCGAAACCGAGCGGGGTCGCTACCCCTCAAGTAAGTTCAGTGGTCCAGGTGCCCGGAAAAGCCAAGGCGGAGTCCGATGATTGTCCCAAGATCCAGGCATTGAGGGCCAGGCTGAAGCAGAAGTATGGTGATACCTTCTTCAGCGGAAAGCCTGTGTTTCCCCCAGCGGTGCGTGGACCGTATGGCGAGGCCAAGATACGACTGAAGCAGGACCCCCGTGTGTATCGGCACCGGGAGTTTGCCCTGAGGGGCGAAAGGAAGGAGGCCATGGAGAAGATCCTCCGTGACTTCATCGAGAGAGGCTGGCTCGAGCCGTGCCACTCCGAATGGGCCTCTCCGTGCTTCGTCGTCCCCAAGAAGGTGGCCGGTGAGTGGCGGCTCGTGGTCGACTACCGCGGCCTAAATGCCCAAACGCAGCACGACAGCTATACGCTGCCCCTCATTGAGGACATGCTGCAAAAACAACACCGGCGGAGGATCTTCACGGTGATTGACCTGAAACATGGTTATCATCAGATGCCTCTCGCCGAGGAGTCCCGTGCCTGCACAGCCATGAGCACCCCAGTTGGACCGCTCCAGTGGAAGGTGATGCCCATGGGCGTTACCAACGGCAATGCGGCTTTTCAGCGGATGCTGGAGAACCTGCTTGAGCTGGTGCGTGACTGTGCGGACCTCTTCGTGGACGACGTGATCATCGCGTCCGGGGACCCCAGTATGAGCTACGAGGAGCTCCTGGAGGCACATGAGAGGGACGTCACGCGAGTGCTGGACCTTCTGGCTCGGCACAAACTCACGGGCAGCAGTGACAAGGCCACCATTGCGGTAAGCGAGGTGGTCTTCGCTAGCCACATAGTCGGGAACGGGCAGCGAAAGCTCATACCTGGCAAGGTGGCTGCGATTGAGCACTGGGAAAAGCCCAAAACGGTCTCTGAGCTACGGGCGTATCTGGGGTTCTGGAACTACTACTCGGGGTGTATCAAGATGTATGCCGCGTATGCAGCCCCCATGACGACCATGCTCAAGGGCAACCGAGAGGAGACCAACAAGGGGTCCAAGAAGGCTCTGGTCTGGACTGCTGAGTCCGACCGTGCCTTTGAGGAGATGAAGCAGGCGCTGCCATCCGCAGTGGGTCTGCACCTCGTGGATCCCGACCGAGGGTTCGTCCTGCGCACCGACGCTTCCGACTACGCCGTTGGCGCTGTGTTGGAACAAGTGCTTGACGATGGGAGGCACGTGCCCGTGGCCTTCTGGAGCCGAGTCCTGGCGGAAGGCCAGAGACGGACATGGACGCCCCGAGAAAAAGAGGGGTATGCCATCGTCATGGGTCTCAGGAAATGGGCTGGGTACATAGCCCTCCATCCTGTCACCGTCTGCAACGACCATCAGAGTCTGCAGTCGTGGCACAAAGAGCACGTGGACACCCCCTCAGGTCCCGCCTCCCGACGGGCAAGATGGCATGACACCTTGGCCAGGTTCGACCTCACGGTTGTGTATACTCCCGGAAAGGACAACACCGTGGCGGACTGTCTCAGCAGGTGGGCCTATCCCGCCAGCAAGGGCATGACGGATATCTCTGCCCATGGCGATGAGGCTGAGACCGCTGAAGCCAAGAGGATCATTGAAATGGAGTGCCTGATGGAGAAGGAGGGTGTTAAATGCTTCGTCGTCATGGCTGCGGATGCCCCCCTCGGAACGACGATGGGCAGAGCGGTCAGAGTACTCGCCCCTGATGGAACTGAGTCCGACAAGCACCTCTTCCCTGAGTCTTGCCTCCAGGACGACTGGACCGACGACTACGCCAAGTCTGAGGCCTTTGCGGCCGAGCATAGGGCTGTGACCGACCCCTGATGACGGGCAGAAGTGGCCAAAGGGGCTGACTGAGGAAGATGGCAAGCTCTACCGGAATGGTAAGCTGCTAGTACCGGAGTCCCGGGTGCTCGAGCTGTGCGAGGCTTGGCACCACCACATGCTGCACCCAGGGGTCAAGAAGCAAGCCCTGGACATGCAGCGCCGGTTTGAGATCGACCAGATCAATCTCTACACCGCCATCAAGAAGGTCAGGAAGGGTTGCTCGGTCTGTCAGGCCTGCAATCCCGATAACCGGAACGTCAAGGGGGAAGCCCAATGGACCCCGGTTCCTGACCAGCCCATGGAGAGCGTGGCCATGGACGTCTTCTCCATGCCCGAAGTGCACATTGGTAAGGAGACCTTTGACTGTGTGGTCCTTTGTGTGGATCGCCACAGCGGCTACGTAGTAGCCGTTCCGGCACGCAAAAAGGGGTTGCTTGCCAAGGAAGTGGCAGTCATGATGATTCGTCATTGGCTGACCGTCTTTGACATCCCCCGCACCATTTGCAGTGACCGAGGGCCCCAGTTTACTGGTGGCTGGTTCAAGGCTATGTGTTCCCTCATGGGAATACGTCATGCCAAGAGCGTCGCCTATCTCGGCCGGTCTAACAGCGGGGCTGAAGTGGCTGGACGGCAGCTGTTCGAGAAGCTGCGCAAGATTCACATCACCAATCCACGTCGGAACTGGTTTGAGGAGATGTGGCCTGCTCTGAAGGCCCATCATGACACCCCCACTCCGGGTGGTTTGTCCCCTCACCAGATTCTGTTCGGCAGGGACCCCCTGGGTCGGGGACTTCCCTTGTCTGGTGATGGTATGGCGATGGACGCCAAGGAATTCTTCGCGCGGCAAAAGGCAACGGCGCGTGACATCCGCCAGCAGCTCGAGAAGGAGCATGCTGAGCGTCAGAAGTCCGCCCCGAGCTCGACAGCGCAGAAGTTCAGGGTGGGAGACCCGGTGTGGGTGATCAGACCCCACCCCATGGGCACCCACCGCACCAAAACCTGGTTCACACCCGGAGAGGTGGTCCGCAGGATTGGTGAGGACACCTACCGCATCAAGGTGGGTCACGAGCAGTTCCGGGAGCGCCACGAGAGTCAGCTCCGTGTGCGGGAACCCGCCCTCCGTGGCCAACATGTGTCCCTGAGCTATGCCGCACATGAGGCCGATTCGGACGACGACTATGCTGAGCAGGACGACTACATCGTCGAGAAGATCCTGGCTCAGGGTCCGAACGCCTCGGCACCCGGAGGCCTGGAGTTCAAGGTTCGTTGGCGAGGCTATGGGCCGTCCCACGACACCTGGGAACCCGTCTCCTCGTTCGTGCCGCGGGTCAATACTCCCTTCATGGAGTACATCCGCAAGCACAAGACCGAGATCCATGTCTCGGACTTGGCAGCACTCACCCGGGCGATTGCAGCCAGGGGCGCCTGATCAGTGTCCTGAGCTCTCCTCTGATGCGTTTTGAGCGCTTGTGGGGTCCACAAATCGTCCCATACTTGCTTGCTCTCTTCCATCTTCCGGTGACCTGCCATCAGAGTGGCCATATACCCCCCCCTGCTGAATCCAGAGGAGGATGGCCCCTCTCTTCCACTTCTATTCGTCACTCCCCGCCTGCTGAATCCTTGGGAAACCAGGTAGGGCGACTGACCTTCACATTTTCTGAGCTCTTAGGGCCTTGAAGCCCATACGACGTTGCGCAACGGATGCCGCTGTCATCGGCATTGCGATTTTTTGGTGTGTGGTCTGGTTCCATGGCACTTGCGGAATCCAGACCAGTCGACGTGTGTCTGCAGACTATATATGGCCTGAACTCAGGCGTTTTCCTGTCCACCCTCCTGCATATGCCTTATCCTAACCGTGGCGTGGTTTGGCGCTCTATCCAGAGTGTGTTTACACGCCTATTTACCCCGCTTATTGCTTGCTTTTCTGTTCCCCAGGATATGTGCATCTGTATGTGAAGTATTGTCAGTCCATCGCCAGATGGGGACTGCTTTTCCCCCCGAAGGGACACGAATCGACTACGAAGGCGCCCTGAGTCGCCGTGTACATGCTTTTACATGAGGTCCAGCCTGGACCAGTACCTAAGTACAGATTCTTCTGTTTGAGTGCCCGTGATACTGTAATGTGCTACGATCCTGATGGCGCCAGGCGGGAAGCCCAGTTGCCTGAATGCACTCCCAGCGGTCCGCCACTGTCAGTCCCAGTGTGAGCCTACCGACTCGCAGACGCACTTGCAGTCATGTGGCGAACTCCGGTGTTCCTGACCTCGGTCAGTCTGCCTTGGAAACTGGTGGTTCGAGGAGTTGACGCCTCCGCCCACAGTGCATGAGGACTCCCTCATGTATGGCCTTCGTGGTAATAGGGCGAGGGAAAAGACGGCCTTGATGCCCGATCCCTTAAGGAGGAGCTCGCTCGGCTGTACCACTCTGGACTCGCGTCGTGGATATGGACATGGTGCGCCCGAGGAAGGACCCGTGGGGACTCTCCCCCAGCCGGCGGGCTGTGGGAAGCTTGGGGTAGCCTGATGGATTCTTGTGGTCGCTTTCGACCTGTGGGACCACCTCGGTCGTCGTGTGACGCCTATGTTGGCCGTGTATGCCACTGCCACTGTGGTAGTGACCGTCGCAGCCGGCACCCGGTGCGCCTGGTATGGGTTAACGGGTCCTTTGGATGCCGAACAATCGCCGCCAGGACCTGGGACTTGATACTTGATACTGTACTTGCAGTTACTAACAGCTACAGCACCGTACCTGTCTTACTGTGGGATTTTGGCAGCCTAACCTGTGAATCAGCCTGAAGTGAGGATGTGACACCCCCCCCCCCCTTCAGGGGATGGTCCTGGGTACCCGCTGCCATGCTTGGGTGTTATCGAGCCCCCCCCCAGGGTTTGCTCTAAGGAGGGGGGTGAAGCGGTACCCAGAACCCCACGACCATGGTGGGGTATACAACCGGTCTCCGTGTGCCCACTAACCCCATGTACGGAGGGGAAGATGCCCGGTGAAGCCCGGTGAGAGCCCGGCAGGAGCGTGTCCCTTGCCGTAAAGCCCCCGTGACGGCATTCCGGCCACTTGGGGCATGTTGCCATGTAACAGCAAACTGCCATTTGCCGGTATCTTACTATTTCACGCCAATCTGCCCCGCACCGCCTTCGGCCGTCGATTCGGCAACCTAACCCTAACAACAGATGTAGGTAAGACGTGTTGGTGTGAGAGATCTGGGCATTTCAGCTATTAGCGGCCGCATCGGCAACCGATGCGTCGCCCGCTGAGATTTACACATCAGAATATCAGGAATCAACAGGTTTTTATTTTCATATTGTTTCCGTAAATTTTCACGCTTCCGTTCTGATAATCAATTGTTCGACTGCTGGCCGTTGGCTCGCGACTTTAGCGTAACCGCCAGTTTAACTGTTATTCACAGACATTTTAGCGCAATCCGTGACGAAGACTCTAAAGTCTTCAGGAATTGCATTGATGCATCTGCAATTTTCACATTGTACACTCGCAACCTTAATCCGAATCTTTCAGGATGTCGAAATCAGATTTTCGACTTCGACATCCCCGCACTTGATTTGACCTCTTTCGAGTGGACCTACGTGCTTCCCTATGCACGAATCAACTTTCCTTTTGTCTTGCCTTCCATTTGTCTTAGAGATATGGGCAAAACAAAGTTGATTCGTGAGGGCACTTGTGAGGGTCATATCTCGTGCCGCTTGCGAGGAATGACAATAAGGAAACAGGGGATGTATTCACAATACTCCCGACGTAATTTGGGAAGCTTTATACGCCTTGTGTCTCCACACGTGCGCGCTAGCGTAATGGATCATGGTCAAGAGCGTAGAGGTTGCGTTATAACTCTTTGGCCATGATATTGCGTGCGTTAAGATAACTTTCGAGTGTAGCGCGCAAGTGTTGGTGTTGCATAGGGACTTTCCTTGAGTTCTCATGAGCGATTGACACAAAGTTATGCCCTTGGAGGGGCATGACATATCGTGGGGGGAGCTACCTTTTTGGGCAGTATGTGGTATGTGCCATGTGTTGTATTGCGTGCCCATTTGGCGGGTTTGGCTAAGAGCGATGCACCCACCAATGGACGTCATATTGCACGAGGCCCTTCCTTATACTCCCCACGATCAATTGCAAGCCTAACCTTCGTGGAGGGAAGCTTGTGTGGCGATCCCAAAGCGATGCGTTGGGAGCAAGGTGTGTGTTTTGCAATTTTCCATATTTCCTTGTGCCCACTTGGGAAGTAGCGCTCGTGACCTTTCAAAGCGCCCCAAGTGGAGCACATATGTGGAATCGGAGGTCATTGGTGTCAAGTCATTGTGTTTAGAAGGATTGGCTGATTACTCAATCCATGCCGAAGATATTATAATATATTTGTGCGCCTTTCAAGGCACTTTTGGGTGTTTTTTCGCCAATATTGCTGCTTTGTGCCCGTCATGATGTCAAGTGGCGACCGTGTATCTCAACGTTGCGCTCAATTGACATCATGACTCAAGTAAGTTATGAGGGTACATACTTCGGCGCCCAACATATCTTGGACCCCGCGAATAACTCCTCTTGGGCTTGGCATACCGTGGCCGCCATGTTGGCGATTTGGGACTATCCCAAATCATGGGCTCACTTGGCGACCCTGCCATTCCCAAAACCAGAGGAGTTGGGTGACGCCCAAAAGATATGTTGGACACATATGACTTGATACCAATCCTATGGCACACTCCAATCCAAGTCGGGCATGTGCCTCATTTGCCCCAACCATGAGTGTGCGCATTTTCGGCCATTTTGAGCAATTTTCCACATTTTCTGCCCGCCGTGCACCATGTTCAGCCACCTCGTGCACGCCAGACTCATGGACCAATGGACCATATATGACGTGGCTGTTATGGACATTGGTCCCGGGGGTTCACACACCACGTGGGCGAAGCAGAGCAACCTTTGTTAGGGTGCTAGCCCAAAGTGAGTGTGGACAACTTTGCCATTTTGGCATTTGTGGACCCCATTGGGATTGTCATCACGCCGAGTGGCATTGAGATCTTTGAGGGCCAAGAGCATGGGAGTCTCTGTTGGACTCCTGGTGGATCTTGTATGGAATGGCAGATCTGATCTCCAAGCCAGCGTGGAGATATACTATTGGGAGCACCCCCGAATTTTGGCTCATTTTGAGTAGCCAAAATGACCCCCTTTTGGGACCCCAATTTCCCCCCTGCGTGTGGTCATTTGGCGGCCCCATATGTCTTTGCCCATGAGGATCCCGGACCTAATTTCAAGTTGTGCACTCGGATAGAGCTCCTAGGTCCTGCCTCCTACCCTGTGAGTCATTGGCCTTGCCCTGGCCGGGCGAGCCACGCGTGAGAATGATGCCAATTTTGGTGATTTTGGCATCATGACCCCACTTGACGAACCCGTGGTGCCCTGATGCCCGGACCTCAGAGGGAACCAGGTTGGGTGAGGGCTCCAAGGAGCTTGTACGCGAAGGGCATAGGGTCAGTTGCCTCGTCCCTACCTTCTGGCGGGTCCGGACGAGGGGTCAATTTTGGAGATTTTTGAGCTAATTTCAGTTTGGGCTGAAACAGCCCATTTTCAGCTACCAACTCCGAGGGGATAGTGGCGGGGCCATATCTCTGGCTCAGAGAGGAGTTGGGACCTGCTGTTAAGGGAGCATAGGGAGCTACAGTCCGTTGACCTTGGAGCCCTCTTGGTTTCCAAGAACTCACCTGTGGCTGGGCGGGACACCCCCCCTATTGGCAGGGTTTCAGGGTCCGGACTGAGCAGGGCATGGGTTGTGTTTGAGCCCCCTGCCCCCACCAGCCACTGAGAGGGTCGGACCTAGGATTGGGATACGAGTTGGAACTGAGTGTCTATTGTCCTGTGATGCCCTTACCCCAGTCCAGTCTTAACCCCATGTGTACATATCCTGATGTGTTGCTGTACATACTTTTGTTCCCTTGTTTCAGAGTGGCAAGGATCCTGAAACGCTTTGTCACATGACACGAGCGTAATTGATGCCCCTGTGAGCGCAGTGCTTTGCCTGCCTGCTTGCTTGTGCGTGTCACCGCAGCGTCCCGTGGCCAGGCCCCCCACGGGAACGCGTCATTATACGCTGGTCAGTGTGACCTATAATACACTGTCCGCAAACACGCTGATTTGTGATCAGCTCCCCTGTCAAGCAAGCAAGCGTTAAGATACTCCTCAGGTTCTCTGAAAGAATGTACCGAGGAGCCCCTGGGTAACCTAAACAAGGTTTACCGTGCGCGATTCGCGTGGCCTACCCTTTAATGCATCATGTGCACGCAGGGAAGGGAGGCAGACCAATTCCACACTGAGTCAACCAGGAGGTGAGCTCCTCCTGGGCTAACCTACCTCACTCACCATGCATCGTGTGAAAGCCAAAGTAAAGCGAACACAAAACAAGCCTAAGCGTTTTAAGCAACCCTACTTTAACGCTACGGCCACACACGAACAAACACTTTCTTTACTTAGCTGTGAAGAGAGGTGCGTGGGAGGTGGGTTGTTGACCTGCTCTGTGGTGTGGGTTGAATTTGAATACTCTTCTCTGAAGTTTATAAAAATTTTGATGCAACTGTGCAAAAATTTCCTTTAGAACTTTAAAAACTACGGCTCATACCTTCTTTTTAAAAAGCCGTTTACGTTTGCGCAACCCTGTTTTTGAAGTCCGCTTCCTTTGCGCTTGTCTGCGACTTTGAGTTATGTGTAAAAATGACGATTTCCCGCGTGGTTTCGTCGATTTTTAACGATTTCACTTGCTAAATCGCAACCGCTTCCGCTAGACCGCAGGAATCACTCCCTGTTGGTTACATTTTCTATTGTTTCCAGCTCCTGGGGATTTGTGTCCTCCATTGGGAGTATTGCTCCGCCCTGGCCCTTGGTCAGGATGTTTACTAAAACGCTGTTTATACAGCCATAGCCGTCCGCATTAGAGCGTTCGACTGTACCCTAGTGGGCAAGCACATGTGCTCTAGGGAGGGAGTCCTGGGTTCAAACCCCACTACCCCCAAACTTTTTCCAAACGTTTTCGTCGCACGCCGGCGACTTTTGAGGAATGCCCCATCGAAGGGACATCATTCACGGTACATTACACTGTTTTTCAAGGGTACCTACAGTGTGACAGGCTTCTATGAAGTGATGAGGATGTTTTTGGTAAGTTTAATGCATTTTCTGAGGTAATTTTGGGAATATTTGAGCCTTTTTCCTTGGTCCTACTAGCTTAGCTAACTAGTACTCCAGGGGGGAGTAAGAAAAAGTCACTGCCATGTCTTTCTTGGAGGGCTTGATCCAGGCCAAGCCCCCCTTAAAACCCTTTTGTTGATGCTCAGACAAACTTAAGTGTTTTTATCTCTCTTTTGTTGCCTAAAGTACACTTTCTCAAAGTAACTAGGGCTGTGACCCTAGCCCCCCATGAAGTTCACCCCTACCACTCAACTGAGCGGAGGTACCTTCCTTCATGGAGGATATACCGAAATAAAATAGGCATTACATGCTTTAGGCCTTGGAGGTTAAGCCTAGTGGTCTCCCACCCCAAGACCCCTATACTCAATTGTTTCTACCACTTATTGTGGTCCTACTTTGTAACTGTTTCTGAATTCAGTTGCTTGGCCAAGTCATTTTCTGTGTGGTCCTGACATCTATGCCCCACATTCCTAAGGAGCACCATTTCACCCAAAAGAGTGCACATGAAGTGCCTAATGCTATCGCTGAGGCAGGAGTCAGACCAATTTTTATATAAAATCTTTTGTATTATCCATTTGTGATTGAATCTTTGTGTATAAACCTGCTTTGTCTATCTGCAGCCCTTCTGTGTTACACTGGATTCCAAAACCAATCATTGATTCGATCCACATCCTGTTCTTGCTCTACTTGCTGCTTTGGTTTGGGTTTTCAACCACAAAACCTGCAGGATTTCATCAAAATATCTAGGGCATAAATCAAGGACATCTTTCTCCCCCTTGTGCTGTGATGGCCACCACTGTCGCATTTTCAGCAAACAGGGATTTTTTCTTGGCCTTTCCTTGGTTTCCACACCTACTTTAAAATACCTATAGCTTCCCTAACACTGGAAAAGAGCGCTTTAGCATGGCCAGCAACTCTTGCTGCATTGTTAATGACAATTTCCAACAGAAACCTCAGCGCTCTTGGCGCTGCCGGGGTTCCTGTGGCTTGGTGGGGTTAGAATAGGGCATGCCAAGGCCATATGCATTTGCATCCCTTCCTCCAAGCTGCAGCGTAACACAACCCAACGCCAGACTCTCATAGGACGCTTGACCCAAGTCTCATTGAACCTGATGGAGACACCTGTCCTGGTACTGGGGCGAGGGTGCGCTGATTTAATTGGAATTGCCCCTTGGAGGGGTCTTGATTCTGGTTCAGTCTCTTGCTGCTGCTTTTCGGCCCGAACAGCGGCCTACTCAACGAGGCTTTGCGAGGAGGTCTGTACAACAGAGGAAGGGGAGGATGAAGGACGAATCCACGCAAACGCGAAGCGACAACACCTAAGTCCGTCCAATGACGGCCTAGAATTTTTCTGAAGGCACACAACTGGACAGAATCCAATTGTGTATCAGATGCACATTTTTATAAATTTGTAGTCATCTCTTGATTTTTTAAATCGGGAAATTCTTACGCAGAAAAAGTCGGCGCGCAGGAGCGGCTCCTAGCGAAGCGCCGGAAAATAAAGAATTAATAAGATTATAAACGTATGTTACGCAGAATGACAAAAATGACGAAACACACAAAAATAGACAAACATAAAGATTACACCACATTGACAGTAAGAATTCAAGATTCAAGGTTTCAAAAATCAACAGAAGGACTTCAATGAATCAGGTATAAACCACAGGTGTGCTCGTCTCGTATGCAGCATGCACATTGCTCGTCTCGTGTCTCCGTGAACGTGCCTTGTACCAGCGCTGACAAACGATAGAGGGATAGATTAGAAAGATTGCAGATGATTAGAGGTAAGTCCAGGGTGATTAGACATACACACATATGCATAGCGTAGTTTCTCGGTTGTGTCTCGCTTTTCCCCCACCTTGCTTCACTCTCCAGCGGTGACTAAGGTAGGTAAGCCCAGGTGGGGCCACCCCCTGGTGGAGTTCGTGATTGTGGGTAAGATTAGGTAGATTGCCCCAGGTTGAGCGTCAACTGGTGCATGCTCCTGCATTCACACACGCATTAAAGGGTAAGCCACGCGAAATGCGCACGGTAAACCTTCTTTAGGTTACACAGGGGCTCCACCCCAAGTTCTATTAGAGAACGGGTGGAGTTCCTTAAGCTTGCTTGCTTGATAGGGGCGTTTGTGGACAGCGTATTATATGGCCATCTGAGAAGCGTATAATACGTGGAAATGGTCTTGGTTCCTCCGCGGCAAACGCTCCTTCATCCGCCTTTGCTCTTCAGGTGGGAAGGTCAGGGTGAACTGGTGCAGTCCCAAGCCGTGCTAAAATATGCGGCGCTGATCACACACAAACAACAAGCTGCGACTCAGCCAGGAGTGGCAAGCGCAGCCCGACACCTTCAACATCCACGCTGTGCACGCTACAAGAGCACCTCTTCCCTCCAAGCCCTAGCAGGGAAACGCGTTGTGGCGTCCCTGTTAGGCCACAGACGCTTAGTAGCTCTATGTTTTGTTGCAATTTCACAGGTGAGCTGCTAGGGCTCTTGTCTTCATCTTCAACGTCACCCAGTAGAGTGTGCGTGTAGGAGTGGTAGTCCTGAGTGGGGGCTCGAGCCAGTTGCAGAAGTCCTCGCCCACCAGGATGGTGCCACTGCAGGGTGTGTAGGACCTGTAGTGCGTGTGTCACTGTCCCACCCTTTTCCTGCAATTATAGCGTGGTTGGTGGGCAATGGCAGTGGTTAGGCTAGATTTTGGCCATCGTAGCAAATAGGCGTTTTCAAGGCTTCATAGCTTTTGGCCACCCCTCCCTGTAGTAGCCGGATAGGTAGGGAAAACATCACCTGGATTAGTACGCTGGGTATTCCCCCAAGGTTTTGCGCCAGCACAGAAATGGGGCGCTTAGGGGAGGGGAGACCCGGGGCGTACCCCCTGGCATCTGTAAGACAACCCTCCAGGTTTAGCGAGCGTGCAGACTTGGGTATATTTAGGACACCACTTCTGCGGCTTGCTCTCAGGACCTTCTTAGGCGGCTCAAGTTGCATAGTCAAAAACGAAGGAAAAGGTAGGAAAATGACAGGTTTCCAAAGGCATCAAAAAAGAGTTGTTTTGATGGATATTTCCAAACCGTCGCAAACAAGTATGGGGAAACAAATATTTCTATAAGAATGACGTGTCCCATGGGCGAGACAGGGAAAAATGTTGTTTTGTGACCGATCTTTGCGCGAGGCCTCGCGCAAAAACGTTCATTTGTGTCAGATTAATGTACTACAGCACGACGCATTAGGCAGGGTGTCGGAAAATGGAACCCTGTCGTATTTATACAAGTAACTTAGAACCAGTATCGGGATTGCGTGATAGAGATGGATCTATTAATGAATAAAGTTTAACAATGGTGTACCCAAGAATCTTGAAAAGTATAAATGTTCCGGAACAAACTGTAGTTTCAAGCGCGAGGCCTCGCGCATGGAACGGCGCATGAGAAACATTAAAGTTTCGGTGATCATTGCGCGAGGCCTCGCGCAATGGAGGTCACAAGTGCTCATAGAAACCGAAAATGGAACAGATCCAGCAACTACACAGCATGTGCAATCCCCTGATGCGCCGCTGCTGCATGGGCGCCCATAAAGGTCCCGCCGGCATCTCCAGTTTTCATACTGTGGTCACCGCTGGCTTCACTGCCCAACAGCGATGGTAGCGCGCCGCAACTGGGTACCGCAATCAGGATTAACTAGTCAAATGTGGGACCACCAGACAGTTACAGTTAACCGAAAATGGTGCATGCGACAAGCGAATCCTAGAATAATTGGTCCCGCGAAAATTGTCTGACAGGTTGATGCTTCAAAGCAAGAAAATTTTTCAAACAGCGATTTTTACGCAGAAACAGTTACGCAATTATTTTTCACAGCAACAATGCCCCTGCGAAAAGAGGTGGACCTTGAGAAGACAGTGGCCGCAGCATCTGGAGTTTTCCGCCGTGTCTGCTCAGAGGAACCGCCGTATCACACGGCGGAAGAATTGTGGGAAGGGCTAAAACAGGGGGACGAGGGCGCGCGATTGTTGTTTGTGTTTTTTCTGCGTCTGCGCAAAAATGAACGGACGCGTTGCAGCGTTGAAAAGGCGATTGCGGCAGAAGGCAAGAGATGGGTTGGTGTTTTGATGGAGGAGGCCTTGCGCCTTTATTTGCTGATGCGCCACCGCGCAGTTCTATACCAGGGAAAACCAAAGTCAGTTGTTGCGATAGAGGGAAGTAGGGCGCAGCGTCGCATTTTAGCAAGGTCAGGTCTGGCGCGATATAGCGCACCTTCGGTGAAGGAAAAGGCCAAAGTCAGGTTACAGACTACATGGAACAAAATACACCAGCAGTGGGTTGTGTTATGGATGGACAACTGGTACAACAAACAGTTTAACACAAATCCTGACAAGAACGACGAAAGTCTGAACGCAACAGCGTGGGCTGTGTTGCTACTGAGGGATGCACCGCGCTACTGGCATGGTCATCCCAGCCTGGAAGAGCTTGAACGGCGTGTTCCCGTTGTTGCACGCATGCTGGGGAACACCGAGGGAACGTTTGCACGTATCCTGCGTGATCTAGGATTTGCAAGCACGTGACCTGTTGTTCGAAACATTAGGGCGCCGCTTGACATTATTCGCCCTGTACATGCCAAGAGACCACAGTGGCGACCTCCTTATGTAAGCCAAGAAAGGGTGAGCAGCAGCTTCTCGCTGCTTAACCTATTGCAAATCACTAGGGACTTGGCTGTAAGTGCGGCTAGCCCCATCCGCTCAGATTTTCAGACATTCTGCCCAGATTGGCTACATTTTGGTCATTTTCCTTGCTTCGGCGGAATTGCCGCCTCGCAGCTCAGTCTCAGGATATTTCTATATATTTCTGATATGCCGGATTTGATTCCGCGGTCCATTTCCCGTAGATCCGCCGCGTTCCGCTATTTTAGCTGGAATCGCCATTTGCCGCTGACGCGCGCTCGCGGGCCAGATCGGCCAAACATTTTTACATAATTGGATTATTTAAATCTTTTCAGACAGTTTTGGACACTCAGATGTATTTAGAATAATTCCCCTCAATTTTCTTCATAGACTGGGATTTTCTGCCGGACCACAATCAGCATGGACCTTGCTTCTGTTGTCGCTGCTCTCGCCTCCGTTGGTGTCCGAGTACCCGGTTCTACCCCCAATAACAACATCCAGGGAGACTCCTCGCGTGCCTGCCCCACTGGTCTTGCCGGCCCCGAGCCCTCCGGCACCCACAACGACCCAGGGCAGCACTTTCATTGGCGCAGCACACTCGACCAGTGGTCCCTGTTTTATGTGATGAGAACATCCATTACCGCATTAGTAAGATGATGTATGGTGAAAAAACAACGGGTTGGAATGTCCGGCTTTTCTTGCGGTCACACGCTATATTGTATGGTTTCTGGCACGCGTACAAATTTTGGGTTACACAAACGTTCCGCTCATTATGGCCGATGGTGACTTTCTTCCGTAAAGGTTTGCTGCGCAGCGGTGACACAGTCCCCTGTTTTCCCAAGGTGATCACAACGGAGATAACTGTTGGCGCACTGCTGTTGGGTATGGGCCCCCACATACGGCGCCTCAACAGAAAATGTCATTCCCTTGGGCTGGCACGTCCTGTAAATCGGCAAAGTCGCCTCCGGTACGCTGTGTGTAAGGCCATGCAGGTTCTGTTAACACAATACTGTCCTATGTTACTATACCTAGGACACCTCGTTAGACAGTGCAATTGGGCCGGGGAGACGGCCAACACGGGTGTTTCTGCTTCTGAGGGATTGCAGATCGCTATGTGTCTGTTAGACCGTTTGAACATGGGGGACACACTTTTAAAGTACAAACGCACTGTTGCAACTGCGCTATTGTGCCACACCGCATGGCACACAGCCATGCCTGGACGGGCTTTTGCCGAGGAGTTTTGTGAAAGTCTGGTCTCCAGCCTTGTGACAAAGAAGGGCCAAAACAGAGGTGCAGTGACCATTGAAGATGTTGACGATCTCTACCATCTCATCAGTATCCGCAAGGAAGTTCACAGGGTGAATGTCTGCAAAATCCCCAATTCCTTTGTCAATTCCATGCGTCAGCAGTTAACTGCTTACTTGAACGCAGAGCGTGTATATGTGCCTTGGGTTAGGTTGTGTGCTGAGCCTACTTGTACAATTCAGGCACATTGGCCGCGCAGGGGTGTACCTAACTTTCCACCGTGTCTTCTAATTCCAAAGGGTTCTAACCACTACAAACAAGTCCTTGTGTCTGTGTTTTTGGTGCTGACGCAGCAGGGGCCGATTAAGGCTGGTTTTAAGCGAAAATTGTCGGAGCTGATCCCCCAACGCAGTGTGTTGGAGGAACAGAGAGAGGCGGACACGCTGCGAAACGTTCGAAGAAGATTGGAGAACATGCAGTGATGCGCAAGACCTCGCGCAAACAGCATGATACAACAGGTTGTTACAGCCCCTCTCTTGCGCGAGGCCTCGCGCAAGGTTGACAGTCAAGAACAGTGGCGTGCCCCTTCAGTTTTGGATTCACAATCATACTGTACTCGTTTTCGCTAAAAAGGCGTCACATATGCATTATTGACGACGCTTTTAACCCTTTTCAATGTTTCGTTTCCTGCAATACAGGGTTTCTTCTTATCTCAGAATGGCAAGCCCCGCCAAAAAAAAAGCCGAGGAACGAGAAGATACCGACTATGACCCTGGGACCTCAGGATTGGAGGCTGGAACACCAAAGAAGGGGCGGAAGAAGAAGGAAACACCAGATCCTGGCGTAACCTTGGTTACTGACATCGAGGACCACTTGAAGCCAGATGGGAGGCAGGTGGAGGTTGAGCTGGACAACGTGGGAATCGACCAGGAGAAGACAAAGGGACAGATCAGACGGAAAGATACGAAGTTACGGCAGAAGCGTATTGAGTCACTGGAAGCAGCACCGCCAACAGGCCCATTACACGTCGTTCTCTGGGAAGATAATAGTATGTTGCCAACCGACTGTTTGCTCTTCTCGTTGCGCGAGCCCTCGCGCATGGACGTGTCTCATATTTGCAGATGGGGATTATTGGTGTGTATCTGGACAGCACAGCGTGGAAGCGGTTGCGAAGATTCGGGAGAAGCGACGCACAGCGTGTCTGGATCTGCAGCAGTGGCATACTACATGCATCGCCGATATTCTGAAGCCTACGACACCGTGGGCCTTCCGTGCAAAGCTGGCGGGATAGGCACAAGGAAGCGCACAAGACGTTGAGCCAATACCGCTGTATGAGGCAGGAGATAACTTCATTCGATGTGGTGAAGATCAGCGGCGGCGAGGCCTGGCTGACACGTACAGCAATCTCAAGATCGCCATTGTGGGTGCTGTGCAGATGAGTGCCCTGGTTCCAACCGCTGAACTGAAGCAGCCACGTCAATTTGTATGTTCATTCATCGTTGTTTCGATGTTGTTCGTTGCGCGAGGCCTGGCGCATAACGTTGTCACTTTCAGGACAAAACGTATAAATTGTGGAAGGATTTCATGACGTTTGCCTACTATGCTGGTCCGGAAGCTGGGAAAGGTCTGCAGAAGCTCCACGACAAAGGGGAGAAAGTCACGAAGAACGCGCTGAAGAAACTGGACGGGATCCTCCTGCCGGGGTTCTACAAGAAAGTGGCAGAAGTGATGCAGGAAGAAGAAACAACCCTTAAATGCTTGCCGAATTTGATTGACGACATCATCCTTGACCAGTGGGTCTCAATGCATCTGGACCACCCGCACAACGGCCAGTACGTTCCACCTGAGAAAGGTGTGTACCATCGACGAGACGTGGGTTCCGTTTCTGCATTAGTGTGCTGCCCCTTCTCCATTTCTGTTCTTTAGCCAAGGACATGCGCACCCGCAAAGAGGTTGCTGCACTTGGAAGGCCTGCCCTGAAGGTGACTCTTGGTACATGGGGCTATTGGCGTGAGTCTGAAGGCAAACGTCGCGGTCCATGGCGGGCATGGAAATTCATGATTCACGCACCACTGTGGCAGGTGGCAGAGAAAGGCAAACCCGCCTCCCTGAAAATCCTCAACGTCCAAGAACTCCTGGGTCAAGAGCCTACCAAGAGCCGTGTGGTCCCCCCAGCGGCTGGCGTTACTGGTGACTTCAAGACAGTGGAACAGCAGGATCCATTACTGACAAGTCAAACTATCACAATTAAGGCGACCCGATTTGCAGCTTTGGCCCACGATCCCCCGAGGCGCTTTATTGAGATTGACAAGAACCTGATTGTCGTCATCGGCGACATATTTGAACATCTTGCTCCTGAGATGATGTGCCCAGCCTGGCTGTATGAAGAGATGGCGCGTGCCGATACCGTTATCTGCAGCTCTCAAACTGTTGTTGACAACATGTTCGACGTGCTGGAAACGGAAACAGAGAGGCGTCTCAACGATGATTTCAACGCGCCGCGCATGGCTAACATGTTGCGTGTTCCCATCTTCAGTTGGCCAGTCAAACCGAAGCCTGCAGGGGATCCTACAACGTTCAACGTTTGCTGGTTGCTGATTTGGTCACCAGATAGCTGGACGAGAAAGGTATAATTCCGTCATTACGTCCGCTCTTTGCGCGAGGCCTCGCGCAATAACTTCTCCCTCATTGCAGATTCCGAATTATCGGACGTTTGGACCTACTCAAGTAGAGGAGATGGATGCTGTTGAATTTGGCGGTCCCCTTTCGATAACGAAGGTTATGTGGTATTTTGACACTCACCTCCATTACCTGAAGCAGGAAAAGAGCTTCATGCCTTCGTTTGTGTTCATTGATCATCAGCCAGACCTGGTGTGCAAGATTGCGTCCATCCAGCCGGATTCTCGCATGTACCTTCTTGGTGTCACCACCGACAATCTCTCCGATTGCATCAACAGAGTGCAGACGCAGTTGAACCACGTCTTGACACAAGGGTCGAAACTGGACGCGTCTGGTGATGGGGACCAGCAGGCCAACTGGGCAAACCGTGGTATTCCCCTTTGGGTTCACGATGAGAAGTTGGGTTCTGAGGCGTTGTCGCTGAAGGAGGAAGAGACTGTTGGGAAAGGTCAAGTTGCAGAAGCACAGGCCCCTGCAAAGCGGAAGTCTACTGGTGGGAACCAGCCCCCAAGAGAAACAAGACTGCTTCCAAGCCTCAGGCAGCGAAATCGGTTACCAGTGCAGAACACGACGAGAGCGATGGGGATGAAGAGGAGGAGAGCAAGGAAGAAGAGGAGGAGGAGCCGCAGGTCTCCCAGGGCAAGGCAGCGAAGAAAGCGGCAGCGAAGCCGAGGTCCGAGGAAACCGGGGCCCGAGCTCCCTTCAAGCAGCCAGCCCGTCAGTCCCAACCAAGAAGCGAGCCCGCAAAGCCACCGCCTAAGGGTAAGACGTCCGTTGCTAAGGCACTGGGTTCTAAGATGCAAATTGTTCCGAAGAAAAAGTAATTTCTTCATTCGTTCTGATATATTATGCGCGAGGGCTCGCGCCATGCGTTCCTCTTCGACGACCTTTTTGCTGTCACCTTGTGCGGCACATTTTTCCCTGTGATGCACTTTATTGCGCTGTGGTGTTGGTGTTTGCGCGAGGCCTTGCGCAAAGAAGGGGTGCCAAAAATTGCTTCTTGTGGTGCTGCGTGCAACATGGTTTTCGAAAACTGGTTCTCAAAAAGATTGAAAGCTCATGGGTGTTTTTATTGGAAAGCATACGTGGTAGAGGAAACAAAAAGTCATGGTTTTCCCAAAAAAGTACTTCATTTTTGGAGAAAGAAATCATTTTCCCGGGCAGTTGGTTTTCTTGAAAATAAATGAAAATGGACCAGTTATTTGCTTTTTACGGGATTTTTCGTTCTTGTGTTTTTGGGTCCCCCCAAAAGAACTATTTTTCCGCAGTGCCGCGGAGAGGCAGTTTTGGGCGCATTTTGACCATGCAACTTGAGCCGCCTAAGACCTTAGGAATAGCACACTCACACATACGCTTAGGCAGGTAAGGGTAAGGTTTAGTCCCTAGCTTTAGTCTTGCAGGCAAGCGTCTCAGCGAGCCTCAGCAACTCACCAAGGTTGTTCTGGGACAAGTAGTCTACCAGAACTGAGTTTAGGGGTCCCTCAGGTAGAACAAATGCAGAGAAGGGCTCCCAGGGGGCCTCTTCGACTCCTAATTCTTTCCAGGCGGGGAGGAAGCGCCAACCCTGGCGATAGCGGTGGGGTAGGACAGACTTCACTAGGTAGAAGCCCTCCTTAGCCATCTCCTCGGCGTTCATGTCGGGGAGTTCACCTTCCACTTCCATAGGGCTGGCAGCCCCTTGTAGGTCTAGGGCGGCGATTTCCCCGTCGTTCAGCTCCCACTCCTCCCCGCAGAGGTCTTCAGGATCATAGTAGCGCTTCAGGTGTTGAGCAGCGCACACCAGGGTCCCCCCTGGACGGGGGGAACACCGCACGGTTATACGGTGTCCATCCACAGATAGAATCATGTAGGGCCCGAAGTATGGGTCATCGCTGGTAGAGCGTGGCCAGGCGGGTAGTCGGCTGTGGTGCACCAGCACCCAGTCCCCTTCTTGGTAGGTGGCAGGTACTCGGTGCTTGTTCTTCTTGTTCCACTGCCGCTCCCTCACTCTCTGGAGCATAGCCTTGGCCTTGTCCCCCTTCGCTTGTTGCTCTTGGACCCACTCACCCACGGAAGAATGGGTGTCTTCAGGATAGGGAGCGTGTAGGAACCACGCTGGGCGTCCTAGGAATAACTCATGGGGCGAGTACCCAGTCGCCGAACTCTCTTGGGAGTTCATCATCAGGGATATGACGGGGAGTAGTCTCACCCAGTCTCTGGTGCGTTCAGTTTTGCACCATATCCGTACATTCTCCTTGAGGACAGGAATCCGTAGCTCACATAGGGGGTTGCTTGTGTGAGAGTAGGGGATCCCCGTAGACACCTGGACATTGAGGGATCTCAGGACCCTCTTGTACCAGCCGGTATCTGAGCGCACTCGTACGTCCTCATCGGAGTTGATCTCCTTGGGCGCCCCATAGACACAAAACCACTCCTCCAGGAGTATCTTGATAGTCTCCTCTCCGGTAATGTGCTTGGTACATGGGAACACCCTGGTAAACCTGGTCAACCCACAGGTTACCACGAGGGCAAAGTCATAGCCCGCGAACTTGAACATCTCCGTGAAGTCCACGTATAGAACACTGTTAGCACAGTGAGGGATCGGCAGGGTCGAGTAGAGACCTCTGTCTCTGATATCCCCTGGTTTGCAGGACCTACACAGGCACTTGTCCATAGGGTTCGGAACCGGTTTTACCAATTAATCGGAAAAACCGGTTATCGGCAATTAATCGGAGGTTGTTTTCAAATTAGTCGGAAAACCGATTATTTTGAAATTAATCAAAACCAATTAATCGGACGGGTGAAGAATGGTCACTAGTTCTTTGGTAATAGATAATCAGGTTTTTCTTTTGCAATGAAAAAGAAAGAATATCAACACACATACTCACACAGTGCGAAACCAAAGTCCTGAAGCAATGTGTACTGCTTGGATTGTATTTTCTTTCCTAAAACCAACAAAATAGTTGATTTGAAAAGCAATTATCGGCAAAGAACCGGTTAATTGGCTTGCTTAGTGGAAATAATCGCATTGAACTGGTTATTTTGAAAAGAAAAATTGGAATAACCGGTTATTTTGGAAAAAATGATCCAAAAAAGCGGTTCCAAAACCCTGCTTGTCCACGATAGGCTGGAGTGTTTTCCGCAGTTGGTCGTCAGTCCACGTAGTGTGGAACCACTGCTTGAATAGACTCAGGGTACGGTCAGCACCCACATGACCGCTGGACTCATGGGTCCACTTCAGCAGCGCTGGGACTCTGTCACTGGGTACCACGATGCGGTCCTCGTGCCAGAGGTAGCGCTTGTCCCTCTTCCACTGATCTTGGTTGACCAGGAGGGGTTCAGGGCGTTTCTCCAGGCGCTTGTAGATATCCCCAAACTCCTTCAGGTACTCCGATTGTTGGACTCCATCCAGGGGGCATATCATAGTCATGTGGAGGTCCAAGTGGACGTCCATACGGCTGAACGCCTCCTTAGCCAGCGCTTCAGACCGGGCACCAATCAGGGCGTCGAAGTTGTTGCGTCTGATGTAGTCTGCACATTCGTTCTTCACTCCCTGGATATGGTGTACCGTCAGCCGTAGTTGACTGAGGTAGGTCCACCAGCGCCGTAGCTTGGCCTTCTCAGGTGGGGGACCCTTCTGGAAAGTGCGGACCGGCTGTTGGTCGCACAGCCAGACCACAGGGGTACTCGCCAACAGTCGTGCTTGTGAGGATAGCACCAGCATACCCGCGAGCAATTCCTGCTCATAGGTGGAGTAGTTCCCCCTGGCCTGGTTCCATTTCCAGTTCCAGTGGCCCAGACGTACTAGGACCCACTTGTCGTCAGGGTAGCTGTGCTTGAGGGTTCCATCTCGGTTGAGACCTTCCGTCCCCCATTGGGAAAATAGCCGAGTCGAACTCCTCCTTCTCTAGTGCTTGCCATTGGAACAACGTTCCACCACCGCCCACATTGCTGGCGTCGGTCACCAGGATAATCCCCCCTTGTGCCCTAGGCACGCCCAAGCACTTAGCGTTGGCCAACTTGTCTTTGAGCTCGTCAAACGCTTGTTGCTCTTGTGGGCCCCAGCGCCAAGTAGTACTCTTCTTGATCAGGTCCGTCAGAATGGCGCTGGTGTAGGTGAAGTTTTTGATACGGCAGCGATGAAAGTTGCACGCCCCAATGAAACTGCGTACATCATGAAGTCCTTTCTTGGGGTCTTCGTGTTGTACTTTAGCGTCCATCAGGGGTTTGGCCTTAGAGGCCGCTGGGGTCCACCAACCATAGCCAACGTCAAACCCCAGGTACTGCATGGTCTCCTGCATGAACTCAGACTTCTCCAGCTTGAGTCGTGTGTGGTTCTCTTGGCAGACCGCAAAGAACTCAGCCAAGAGGATTAGGTGGTCCTCCTTGGTATTGGTCCCGAGGCGGACATCGTAGATGTGTGCTTCCATCTGAGCCCCACGGGATATGAGTTTCCCCACCTTAGGTCTCCTTCGTAGCATGGACAAGATCTTGTTCATCAGCTCTTGGAATAGAGTGGGTGTGTTGGCCATGCCAAACGGCATGACCTTCCACTTGAACACCCTCCCCTGAGGGGTGATGAAGGCTAGTAGCTCCTGAGCTTTGGGCGTCAGGTCCACCTACCAGAATCCGCTCCTCTTGTCCATCTTGGTCTTGTAGCGACAGGAGGCTATCTTCTCAAGGGTAGACTCCATATTAGGAATGGACCCTGAGTGTTTCAGCGTTTTCTTGTTCAGCTCTCCATAGTCCACTACCAGCCGTTTGGCTGTAGACCCAGGTTTAGCCACCAGGAAACAGGGGCTGCAGTGTTGGGGGTAGTCCCCGTCCTTGTACTCCAGGACTAGGCCAGCGTCGATACATTCTTGTATCTGTTGCTCAATCTCGTCAGCCTGCTCTTTATGAGCCGGATAGAGTCTCCTCCGGATCTTGTGACCCACGAACTCGGGTTTCAGCTTGAGGTCCATCTGTACCAGCTTGTCACATGAGGCTGGGGGTGGTAATTCCCCGAACACCTCCAGATAGGTCCTTATAGGCGTCTGCACCCGCGGGTCCAATAGCTTGATCTTGTTCTCCTTGTCCTCGTCAGAGTGTAAGTTGCTTGCCCCCTGAGTAATAGCAGTCGGGAGGTGATCCTCCACCCACTCTTCGCCCTTGGTAGTGTCCTTCAACCCTTGGTAGGCATAAAGTAGGTCTCGTTCAACCATCTCCGGTCGACGATGGCAACATAGGCACGCTCGAGGGGGTTCAGATACACATTCCTCCGAGAGGTTGTCCTCCTCTGGGGTCCTCACATGGGCACCCCACACGCTCTTCATGAGCTTAAGATCTACCTCCCTTTGCCAGGTGGTGATCTTCTGTTCGAGGTCCTCCTTCAATTGGGATAAATCTCCCATGCGTCCCTCCTTCAGTGGCCATGAGCTGCGGGTAGGCTTAACGTAGCATAGCGTTTTTGCCACCAACCTCCTCTTGGAGTCCACATACTCCCTTGGCCTGGATCGGGGATCCAGCTCTTCGTCCAAGGGGTCTTCCACCCTCATGGAGAGTAGGGGTTTCAGTGCGGCGACGTACTCGGCGTTCTCCACTTTCTCCACACAGGTCTGCACGAAGAAGGCGTCGTGCTCAGTTTCGTCATCTGAGTGGATAGAGCTAGGGAGCTCGGATAGTCCACACTCAGAGACTCCATCAGGAACAGGTACATGGCAGGGAGAGATGGGGGTGTTGGTGTTAGTTACAACGTATTCATCTCCTCCCGGTATAGTCTCAATAGCATCTTGAGGTCGTAGCCGATCCTTCAAGTCACCCAAGGCGAGTCCATCGCTTTCTCGTTTTTTTTTATGCATGGCGGTTCCCCGCCGGTTTTCATTCTGTGTCCACATTGTTCCATTCTCGGGATGGCAGTGACAAGGCGTAGCCCTTGCTGATCCGCCATGATCCTTTAGTTGTACAGTTTAGTGTACAGGGTATCCAAAATATTGAACATGGCAAACTGATGAAAAATCTGTTCATTGGCAAGGCCAATCCACATACACTGTGAAAATCACTGCCCTTTGGCACCATTGGAGTGTTGTGTGGGTTGGTGGGTTGTGTCTTTCCCCATTCTGCAGTGCCACAAACTAGAATTCATTGTTTACCTGCAGACTGTAGAGGTCGCCTGGTCTTTTAAAACCAAAAGAAAAAAGAGAACAACATAGTGGAAGATGAGCCAGTTTTGTCTGGTGCTGTTTATGGCACACTAAGAGCCTAAACAGGCAAAGCGATGAAGTTGGGGTGAAGTGATCACTCAGAGAAAAGTGTGAGGACAGGTTAATGTACTCAGGCCGAGGAGATGGCGACCAGAGGATGTGACAAGGATATTTATATGAAAAGAGAGCGACAAAAAAGATAATACTCCATTAGCAGATTTGTAACTTCAGCATTAGTCTGAGCTATAGCTGTAGTAGTCGTTCTGGTCTTTGGGCTCTTCAGAAGTTTCAGTTGAGGACCCATCATCGATAATGGAATGTAAAAGTTGATCAGAGAAGATGCCATAGATCATAAGGTTGGCGTGAGTGCTGGTGGGGTTCTTGGAGGTGATGGGACTGAAAGAATAGGCTCTACCAAAGTCGCTTTCACCGTGGAATGTGGTTGGCTCTGGAGGACCGGGGAATGATTTGAGGGGGCAGGTAGGAGTGGAAACCCAGGGCGCATGGTGAATGGACGTTGTTGGTACTTGACAGCCATGGGTGGCGAGAAAGGAGTGGAGGCTTTTTGAGTGAGATTGAGCCCCATGGAGTATATATTTTGAACTCAGAGTGTACTTTATTTGAACTCAGAGCAGATTCAGATCAATCATCATCATTCATCATCATCATCATTCATCATGCATCATGTGTCATGTGTCATGCATCATGTGTCATGACATGCTGGCGCCCTAGCATGTGTTTTTCACATTCCAACCCAAAACTTCACTTTCGCTCAGAACTAACACAACCACAACCCCACTCTTATGGGTTCCTAAGAAGGTTATACTATTCATTTTTCATAACTCTTTGAATTTGGATGATCACATTTTTGACATCATGGATTGTCATGCATGTCATGCATGATCGACTCATTTTGTGAGTGATACCACACATACTACCTTCGAAGGAGTCTAAGGCCCCTAAGGGACCTCTATATACTCTACAACCCTTTTTCATGGTTGTCCCTACTTCTACATGTATTTTAATGCCTATTTGGTGGGTCCCAAGCATGTTTCATGTATTGGGGGATCCCAAGAATATACCTAGGCCTAAGCCAAGCCCCAAACACAAGAGGAGAGAAGAGAGATAGATAGAGGAGAGGCGCCTGGCGGCGACACCAGGGAGCACGTGGTGCTTCCTAGGTAAGTCCTAACTAGGTGTATTTTACTACAAGAGGCATATTTGTATGGAGAGAGAGGAAGAGAGGTAAGGAGTGAACATGAGTGTAAATAATGATTGTGTTTCATACTCCCTTTTTTGCTATAGACTAAGCTGGAAGACTACAATAATATGAGCCCATTACTTTGCTGTTGTTGAGGAGGGTGCCAAAACTAACTGGTAGCAGAGAAGACCTGCTCTGCCTAAATCCAGTATCCCTTGGATTTAATTTCGATTCAATTCCAGCCTGGAAATTTAGTAAGGGACGGAGAAGAATTCCTGAACTCAGAAAATCGAGTCTGAAAAATTGAGATGGACCCTTTGAGAACTCCAAGCAGCCTAGAAGCTACGGGCGCTTCTGAAAACGACGTGCAAGTCATGATACCGGTCTCCGATGAGGAACTAGTCGCGCCTACCATGGCCGGGTTTGGAACCCCAGAAGTACCTCCAGACGGATCTCGATTCGAAGCCTATCGTTTTCCTGCGCCTACATGTCCTGAGTATGCTGAAGCTGTAGCTCCACGCCCAGTGCCTTCAGCGAGTAACATGACGACAGCTGAGCTAGCGAATGCTATGGAGGTCCTATCGTTGCTCAACCAGAGTGGTCGGTTGCAACAAATGGTTCAACAAGTCGAACACCATGAAGGTTCATTCACTAATGCCCCACAGACTCATGAGTCGGGGACCACATCGTCTTCGACTAATCCTTTCCAATCTGTGCCATGGCGTTCTAATGTGACTTACGCCACTATGCCTCAACCCCCTATCCGTGGAGAACCTATTGTTCATGGAGTGCCTACCGGAGTTCCTGAGCCTAAGTTTTTCTCTGAGCCTCAAGCTCCCAAAAGGACTCATGTTTTCGAAGCCTCTCCTTCTTCGGAAGAGAGCACTATCCTTTTGTCGACCTTGCAACAACTCAAGGGTCGTCTTGAAAACTTAGAAAATAGGACTAGTGCTAACCCAACCACTAACCCTTGTGTACCTTACCACCCCTCGCCACTAACCCGAGTGTGCACCGGGCTTGCCGGTGTGCCTCCTGGAGTCAAGTCGCCCTTTGTACCCCGTACCAAAGCACCCAAACCCCTGGCGTGCTTTACCACTACCTACGAAGTATACACCCTCGACCAAGCCCTCGCCCTAGGACTCGGTCCACTAGCGCCTATGGCGCTACTCCCTGACCCCACACAACCGGTGCCACATACCGGTAGAGGAACCAAAGCTTTTTTCAAACCCCAAACCGAAACCAAACTACCCAAGTTTTCGGGTAGAGACCTCGAAGTTTACGCCGAAGATTTTTTGAGGTTCTTGAGGTCGACGGGACAAGAAGACCTCAACGAAAGAGCCAAGGCGGACCTTGTTATCAACGGTTGTGATAACAAGGACGTAAAAGAAGTGGTTTCGGGGGCACTCAAGAAAAGTGACTCTTGGGTAAGGTTCCTTATTACGCTCGAAAAGCTCTACCCTACTTACGTTACCGACCTAGAGCTTATTCAAGAGATAGAGCGTATCCCTCGGTTGAAGGAATACCCTACAACCGCGGACATAGCCCAATACATCCAAAAGTTTACTACGCTTACGGACCAATTGGCTACGTCCTACTACGACGACTCCAAAGCCCTCCTACACCTCCTACCTCGTGTTCCGCCCAAAACCAGGGACGAAATACGTGCTACTCCCGAGAGGTTGACTAGAATACACACTTTCAACTCTCTCGTTGACCTCCTCTACGAGTTGGCCCTTCAAAGGAAGTCTGACGCTACTTTGAAAAACTTGCACTCGATGGCTCAACTCAAGTGGCTAGACGGCAACACCAATGCCGACTCCAACGCCCCTATGAACCAAGAAGAGGCCTTTGCCCACCCGCTATGTGAGGGGTGCTTCGTGTCTTTCCAACAAGCACGAGGACAAGCAAACGGCAACCGTGGTGGTGGCGGTCGTGGCCGTGGGAAAGGTGGACGAGGCAAAGGACAAGGCCCAGGGCAGTGGTATTGGCGAAGGGAAGTCGAGGAGGACAACTCCACCGCGCCCAAGTTCTTCGCCACCGTGTTTTGCCCCAATTATGGGACAAAACACAACGTAAGAGACAAGGCATTGGCAAGACAGCCTTGACGCGAGGAAAGAAGAGCAAAAGCAAACGAAGAAAGGTCAAGGCAAAGGGGGAAAGGACCAAGCGAAAGGAGGAGAAAAAGGAAGTGGAGGAAAAGCGAAGGGAGGAAAGGCGAACGAAGGAAAAGGAGGCAAAGGAAAAGATGACGACAAAGGAAAGCCTCAAGAGAAGAAACGCTTGGAAGAGTTGACGGAAGGAGAGCGAGAAAAGAAGCGAAAAAGAGTTCTCAAGCTCGAAAGACAAGCTAAGAACGTCAAAGACTTTCTCGCGGGTCAAACGCCGGGGGAAGCCTAGGTGGACACCGAGACAACGCACCGAGGTATTGCTACCTATTGAGGGTCGCTATCAATGGTCTATGGGTGGGCGCATACCTTGATACCGGCGCTACAATCTCCATAGTCTCCTCTAGGTTCGTCAACTATGAGGACCTAGTCCCCAAAAATATTTGTGGGGTAAAAACGGGAGAAGGGGGAGTCACTCTCACCGAAGGCGAGATAGAAGGAGAAGTACAAGTGGGGGACCGAAAGATACTTCAAAAGTTTCAAGCGTTCGACACCGACGCCTTTGAAGCCGTATTGGCGACGGACTTCTTTGCGCAAAACGAGTGGATAAAATATTTATCCCTTCAAGAACCCACTCACTTGTTGGTGGTGAACGAAGAGCAAGAATGGGAAGCAATACCCCTCAAGGAGACAAAGTGTCCAAGACCTACGCTCAAGACTCTCAAGAGTTTTCCGTTGGCACTCGATAGCGAGGTGAAGCAAGAGAGTATCCTCGCTACCTTGAGCCTACAGCGAACGGAGAACTACACTCTCGACTCCGCCGCCAAGCGTGACGCGTTTCGAGAACTTGGCCTTAACCCGAACACGTGTAACGGCGACTTTGTCGAACTCTTTGCGTCCAAAGAGAACGCCGACGCTGAGTACTTCTGTTCTCCCAAAACCAACAACACGTGGTGGTATGACTGGGGAAAGTTGGGAGCTTGGAAGATGCTCTACGCCAACCCCCCTTTCTCAAAAATACTCCACACGTTGGTAAAAGTTTATGTGGACCAAGCTACGGTCGCGTTGGTTATTCCCGAAGGGAAGAAGTGGGAAGAAAAAGAAAAGCTATGGGGGCCTATACTCGAAAAGTTGACGGTGACAAAGTTGCTCTTACGTGACGTTCCTCTTTGGCGACTTAACCCAAAAGAAGAGGTTTTGCCAAAACCCCGTTGGCGAACCGCTATGTACCTAGTCTCGGGGAAGAACGTGTCCTCTAACCCCATGGAAAACGTGTCTGAGGAGATAAAGAAGTTCGTGCTAAAACACCACCGTGGGTACGGAAAAGAAGAGATGATGAAAAGGTTTCCGGACATGGACGAGAGCAAGGAAGAGTACAAGTTCGAGACGCCTAAGTTTCAAGTCGAAGAAGTGGTTCAAGAAAGTCCGAAAGAGGCAAGAGAAACTCAAGAAGAGAGCGAAGAAACCTCCGACGAAGGCGGAAGTATATCCGAAGCTCCTTCCGATTCGACTATACCCTTTTCGAACGACTCCTACACCACTATGGACTACGACGACTTGGTCGCCAACCTGTTCTTGGAAGAAGTAGAACCTCTAGAGGCTCCTTCGACCCCTTCCGAAACTCCTAACCCCGAAAAACTTCTTTCACACGTTTCCGTCCCACTAGAATCGATGACGAGCGAAGGAGACG
This sequence comes from Eutreptiella sp. 'Long Island Sound 2002', assembly GCA_964036045.1. Classification (NCBI taxonomy): domain Eukaryota; phylum Euglenozoa; class Euglenophyceae; order Eutreptiales; family Eutreptiaceae; genus Eutreptiella; species Eutreptiella sp. 'Long Island Sound 2002'. The sequence continues at coordinate 28,217,042 of OZ038397.1, read as the reverse complement.
AACGTGAACTCCGTCTCCTACACGCACGCCCGAGTAAAAATTCGTTCCCTTCTTCAAAAGAAGATTTGGAAGAAACTCGTCTCCTTCTACTAAATCAAGTTGACAGACTCCAAAAACTGGAGCTAAAAGACAAATGCAAAAGCATGGTCTACCTAGACGAGTACGACGGAGAAGATGGGACGTATTTTGATGTCGGCGAAGAATTGGTCATGCTTCACGAACTACACGAAGCATTGGAACAAGAAGTTGAAGGAGAAGAAGAAAAGAAAGAAGAAAGAAAAGACCGATTACGCCGTAAAGACATCAAGAGACTAAGAAAGAAAGTCAAAGAAAAGAAGAAAATTGATCACCAAGAGAATCAGATGATTTTGGACCCCGGACAAGTCCTAGCCCTCAAGAAATCGACGGAGCAAGATGAAAAATCTAAGAAACAAGAATTAGGTGCGTCCAATCTACACGCATCTGAAGACCTCAAGATTTCGCTCGACAAAATGGATATTGATGAGAGGATCAAGAAAATCATCCTGCATTTCTCTGACATTTTTGGTCCGTTACCTCCACTCGGATCGGTGAAGAAACTCGTGACCATGGACCTAGAACTAAGAGAAGAATTTCTCAAAGATCGAGTTCGATGTCGACCGTACCCAGCATCAAAAGATGACATGGCTGAGATTAATCGCCAAATCAAAGAATGCGTGGAGGCCGGTTTGGTTTACGAGTACAAAAAGACGGACTATCCTAAGCATTGCAGTCCATGCTTCCTGGTAGCTAAACCAGGGAGCACTGCAAAAAGATTGGTGGTCGACTACAAAAAGGTCAACCAGAAAATAAAACTGCACAGCGGTTCGTTGCCCCTGATGGAGAACACCGTGGGAACCGCTGCTGGATGCAGATACAAAACTAAAATGGACAAGCGGTCCGGTTTCTGGCAAATTGACCTAACAGAGCGTGCCCAAGACCTAACGGCATTCATTGCTCCGGATGGACGGGTCTACAAATGGCGGGTAATGCCATTTGGTATTGCTAACGCCCCGGCGTTGTTCCAGGAGCTGATGAATCAAATCATCGCCCTGTGTAAACGACGACCGGCCGTCCAAGAGCTCCTACAGCGTGGTGCTGTCCTGGAGGCTCACATCGACGATGTCATCCTAGGGACGAACACCATCGATGACCATCTCCTACTACTCCGAGAATTCTACACCGTCTGTCAAGAAAATCACCTCCGCATCAAGCTGGAGAAATGCGAATTTCTCAAGACGGAAACAGACTGCCTCGGATTCCACATCGGAGATGGATGGTGGAAACCGCAGGATCACAAGATGAAGCCCCTGATGGACTTCAACCTAACGGATTCTATGTCTAAAGCTGAAGGAGTTCAGAAAATCCGACAATTCATCGGATTCTGTAATTTTTACAGGCGGCATTTCCGAAATTTCACGGAAGCCAGCGCACCACTAACGGATCTCATCAAGAAGGAGACTCCGTGGCGCTGGGGACCTATTGAAAAGCAAGCAATCGAAGATGTCAAGAAGAAAATCCGAGAATGCCTAGTACTTGGAGTACCCCAACGCTACGGCGAGATGATTCTGATCACGGATGCCAGTAACGTTGGAGGAGGAGGGACATTATTACAGTGGCAAAAGCTAACTACGGATCAATGTAAAGACATTGATTATCGCCTAAGAGTTCAAGGTGTCACAAGAGAAGGATTCATGAAATCTGACTATGACTCCCAAGAATGGCGCCTAGTTCCACTTGGCCACTGGAATTGGAAGTGGAATGCAGCCCGCTCACACTATCACACCTACGAGCAGGAGCTGTTAGCTGGAGTTCTAGTGTTGGCTAGTCAACACAGGATCCTGGGTACCAATCCCATCACGTGGCTATGTGATCAGGATTCCGTGAAGTACTTTATGGAAAGACCACCGCCAGATGGAAAACGTCTACGACGGTGGTGGGTCTACCTGAGCCAACTACGACTCGCTACATTCCACATCCGGGGAATTAAAAACGAAGTCTGTGATTATCTATCACGGAATCGTTTTGATTCCCTGGTAGGGGCAGACACCGAGATGATGGCCCAGGAAGCTTTCGCCAAGATGGATCAACATCTCGATCTCTTTACGAGGAAAGAAAAACTCATGTCCTGGAGTATGAAAGACGTGACGGCCGATTACTCGGTCATCTTGGACCAGTTGATGATTGGGAGCTCAAAGAACCTGGATGGAGTACAATGGTCCCGCACGTCAACTCACCTATACAGGGAAGACCTCATTTGTGTCCCCAAAGACTACGAAGAAACTATGTTGGAATGGGCACACAAAACGGATGGTCACCCTGGGGTGGAGAGAACTCTTTGGTTCTTCCAGAAGTATTTCTTCGCTAAGAGTAGCGATGCATCTCTCAAGAAGATTTTATCTAAGATCATCGCTGAGTGTCCCTGCACTAAGGCTAAAGCTAACACTGCAGCGGATCGTGGTGAGGTAAGGAATCTCCCGATTCCGAACCAAATGAACTCCATCCTCTACGTGGATTTTATGGAGTTACCTAAATTCGCTGGCCATGACTTCGCCCTCCTGGTGACGGATGGACTCAGTCGCTACAGCCGAGTGTTTCCCCTTACTAAGAAGGTGGATGGTGAAGGAGTATTGAAAGAGATTTTGGAGGGATGGGTACAAGTCTACGGATTACCCAAGATTATCCACAGCGATCAAGACATCCGGTTTACCAGCCCTACTGGTTGGTACCGAAGCGTCATGAGAGCTATGGGTACGGAAGTCCAGTTCGGAACTCCTTACCTACGAACAAAGAATCCTCTGTGCGAACGCCAAATTGGCTGTTTCAAAACAGTCATGAGGATTCTGATGCTGAACGAGAAGAGCCGAAAATGGCTAAAACTAGTCCCATATGCTATCTACTTGATGAATAATCAAGTGAGTAGCAGGACTGGTTTCACCCCTACGGAACTGTTCCTAGGGAGGCCAGGTTTCAACTTCGAATTCCCCTGCGCGAGCGAAGGAAATCCTAAAGTTGATGAATGGCTCACCGAGCAAAAACGGATCGCCGATCTATGCCGATCACTACTGGAAAAGAAAAGAAGTAAGGAGAATCGTACCAAAAACCGCAAAAGAAAAGAAGCTATCTAGGAAATTGGTGACTGGGTTCTGGTACATCATACAAGATTCAAGGCATGGCCGCGTAACACGCTGGACAGCCCTTACTTCGGACCATTTCTGGTCACGGATGTAGCTGAAGGATCCGTGTGGATCAAAACTCATCCTAAGTACGGAGGTCTGGTTGAAGTGGGTTACCCACAGCTTAAGCACTATGACGTGCTAGACGACCTCTACGACTGGGAAGAAGATCTACAAGAAAGCCTGGAAGCTGCAGCCGAAGATTTGGCCGCGGATCCTATGGATGAGGATGAAGAACTGCCGCCTATGGAGGATGACGGTTCACTACGGATGCCCGAAAGGGACATCTCTCTCTCTAGACCTACTGTACCTACACCTACGGCCGTAGAGGCTAGACCCAAAAGAATAAGCGCTAGTGAACCCATTACGTTTACTGAATCAGAGATGAAAAAGCAAGACTACTACTTTGTTGAAAGAATCCTCCGCCACACCTACAAACGTGGTTGGAGATTCTATACAAAGTGGTCTGGCTATTCTATCTCTGACTGTACCTGGGAGCCAGTGACGGCTTTCATACTCGATGACGGTAACGTCAACGAGGTTTTTGCTGATTACTGCAAATCTCAGGATTTGCGTGACATTCTGCAGTCAGCCCAAAATCAGGCCCGCAAGCGTGCTGGGAGGTGAGACTACTCCCTCCTGTTTCATAGCACCTGTGAAAACGGTGCATCTATGGTCCTAAGGCCCTGTTTCACTGAGCAGTGAGTTCACACTCACTAGCCTGGGAGTTGTCGTGGATTTCCAAGGGAACTCCGAGGCTGGGGGACAGGTTTCACCAATCTAGGGAGGGAGAGAGATGAGCGGTGTGTAACTGGCGCGCGTGTGAGTGTCAACAGCCCCAACTGAAGTGTGTTGCCTAGGAGAGAAGTGAAACACTACTGCTAAGCAAGCCGATTCTTACGGGTGGTGAACACCTGGTTCCATTTTGGAACAGTCAAGCATCCACCACCGGAGGGGCAGGGTTGGTGTTCCCCAGGGATGGGACCTCCCCCAGGAACTGGGTGGGCTGCAGGACGAGCAGAGTTTGCAAGGGCTGCCCAACCACGACCAGGGCTACCCCCTTGGCTGCAAACCTCCCCGCCTTGGGCACCCATCGTCAAAAACGCTAACGCCTGATCCTACACCGCAAGACACCCTGATCCTACAACTTCCCACACACACGCCCACGCCAAGGCAAGTCAAGTTGTAGCTAACACCAAGCATCCCTGAACAAACAGTGAACGCTTTGGGTGCATCTCGCCTCCGGTCCGATGACACCCGTGCAAGTGACAACCGAAGCTGTACGTGTTCCGTGCAGAGTGAGTGAATGGCGCGCAAAAGTGTGGTGTGTTGAGTATGTGTGTGCAGTGCTGTGCGTGGATGTGCGGTGCAGGGCGAGCATGTGTGTGAATCTACCTCAGGGTCTCTAACTTGAGGCTACCCAAAAGAAAAAGAGAGAGGGTCACACACGGGGAGACCAGGAAAAAACCGTCAGGGATCAGAAAGGGAGTGGGAACAAGGGCCAGCGTACGCTGACCAACGCGAACGCCCTTGCCCATTCCAATCCCCTGCCTTCCCAGTCTCCCACACGCTGAACTTAACGCTCTACAAAGGAGTAGCCCTTTGCAGGAGCGCCCCTTGCTAACGCCTCGAACCCACATCCCACTCTCCACTCCACACTCCTCCCACACTGGGAGAACTCAAACCGCGCAACTTGCAAGTCGGGAATCTCACCCCAGAGTTTCATTGGTTAATTTGAGTTCCCACGGTCCTACACTCTCTAACACACGCTGCATGTGTGAGCGGCACGGTGAGACATATGAGTGTTTTAGGTGCCTGCACGTGAGCATATGCATGCACTGAACGATTGACCAGGCATTCCGCCACAAAACCTCCACTACAGTCAAACAGAGGACACTGACGCATATAGCGGCGCCTCCGCTATGAATGTATGCTGTCCTGCAGAGCGAGCAAGGAAGGTTCTCCCTACCTCACAAACCTTGAATGTGTCCCTTGTGACGGTTTTACCCTCTATCCTACTTGGATTCGGAGTTTTTACGTGTGCACGACGCGGCGTACGCTGCTATTTTGCATGCGTGACGAGCTGTTTCCCTCCTGAATCCTGCCTGAATGCCAGCCCAAGCCAAACCTTGCGAGGCACCAAGAGCCTGCACAAGACTGCAAAGCAAGGTAAAAACACGCTACGCGTGTTGTGCAAGCTCTAACCAACACGTATGTTTCATTTCTGTTGTGCTATGTGTGGCTGATGTTCAAACTCGCCTATTAAACGCACAGTGGTGAATTGATGCGCGCAAAACGTACAGTTACCCTATGGCTGTACTGTGCACCCTCCCCGCGCAAAATTTTTCGCCTGTCTGTAAGCCTCACTTTAGAAAATCGCGTTTTTCGCTGCTCGTTGCTTTCCAAATTCTTTGTTTTACAAAAATGCGCTTTTTGCAGCTTCAGAAGCGCTTTTTACAAAAAGTTCAAAAGTTTTTGGACTTTGGAGGCTTGGCCCCCAGTCCCGCACGGCGGACGCGCGCAGTTACGGGAGTCGCCAGAACTCCCAGCGCTACACTTTGCGCTTTTCAGGTGTCCAAATATTTTTTCAAGTTTTGGTTCCTGGCGAGTGAGAAGCTCAGCTACGGTTCATTTTAAAGTTCATTTCAAGCGTTATTCATTGCCGATTTCAAATTGATTTTCAAAAATCGGTATCTGCATTTGTTATGTAAGGCTTCCCTAAGGATTCCTACGCCTTGTCCATGCTTTATATATCACTTTGAGCACAATCTTTCTGGAACTTCTGGTATTTGCATTTTTAGCTCCAAACTAATCACCTATTGTGCTGTGGTAAGAGTGGTATAGTAAGAAAGGTAACTCACATGTATGCTTTCCGAAGTCATTCCACTCATTCTTTACTGTGGTACTGAGGTGCAGTGATCATACTTGATATTGAAGGTAGTCCAGTTCTGGACTGAGTAGTAAATGCTAAGAGATTTCACAGGGCTGCATATGATTATGGCCACAACATCATTTTTAAGCCTATTTTTCTGAGTATTTACTCCTGAATTCCAGAACTTCAGTCGGTGGGGGGAGTGAGATTGAGCCCCATGGAGTATATATTTTGAACTCAGAGTGTACTTTATTTGAACTCAGAGCAGATTCAGATCAATCATCATCATTCATCATCATCATCATTCATCATGCATCATGTGTCATGTGTCATGCATCATGTGTCATGACATGCTGGCGCCCTAGCATGTGTTTTTCACATTCCAACCCAAAACTTCACCTTCGCTCAGAACTAACACAACCACAACCCCACTCTTATGGGTTCCTAAGAAGGTTATACTATTCATTTTTCATAACTCTTTGAATTTGGATGATCACATTTTTGACATCATGGATTGTCATGCATGTCATGCATGATCGACTCATTTTGTGAGTGATACCACACATACTACCTTCGAAGGAGTGTAAGGCCCCTAGGGGACCTCTATATACTGTACAACCCTTTTCCATGGTTGTCCCTACTTCTACATGTATTTTAATGCCTATTTGGTGGGTCCCAAGCATGTTTCATGTATTGGGGGATCCCAAGAATATACCTAGGCCTAAGCCAAGCCCCAAACACAAGAGGAGAGAAGAGAAATAGATAGAGGAGAGGCGCCTGGCGGCGACACCAGGGAGCACGTGGTGCTTCCTAGGTAAGTCCTAACTAGGTGTATTTTACTACAAGAGGCATATTTGTATGGAGAGAGAGGAAGAGAGGTAAGGAGTGAACATGAGTGTAAATAATGATTGTGTTTCATAGTCCCTTTTTTGCTATGGACTAAGCTGGAAGACTACAATAATATGAGCCCATTACTTTGCTGTTGTTGAGGAGGGTGCCAAATCTAACTTTTTGTTGGAGCTTGCCTCGGGTTCTTTGGTAGTTGGTGAGCGGTTGCAAAATCCTGCCAACGCCTGGAATGGAAGGTGCTCTGTCGTTGATACGCTTTCACTAGCTCAGCGAGCGACGCTTGTTTGAAGTTGTTTTCGTTGACTCCATCAAATACCAAGGAACATTTCTTTGATTCGAGTCGAGCAATCTCTTGGGCTTGCTCTTGGCGGTTCGTGTTCAGGAATTCCAAATAGGGTTTGAAGAAACCAATGCGGATGTTCTGGCGTCAAGCGGCGTAATCTTCATTGATTTTGTGCCACATTTTGCTGAAATTAAAGTACTCGGGCGGTTGCAGTTGATAGATAACCTGGTCCGATTCGACACTGGTGTCAAGGGCTTTTAATGGCGTGTGAGGGTTGGTGTTGATGGTATCGGTGGCGTTGGCATCAGGGCATTGATCAAAAGCTATTGGGATGTGGGAGTCGGCAATTGGGGAGTTTTGCTGGTCCCCTGTAGGCGGAGGAGTGACATGTTCATTGGAGATTGCTGCTGATGAGTGTGAGTTGTTGAGCGGCGGTATTGGCGAGGTTGGTTCTTTGTGGGCAATGTAGTCATCATAGATTGTTGGTGTTGATCTTGAGCCTCCAGTCTCATCCAGTGATCTTGGAGCGATTGAGCGGTAGTTCGGAGAGACTTCTGCTTGTTCTTGACTCCCTTGTGCTTGATGGACGTGATTCTGGTACGGAGCGTGAGTGCCGAATGCAGGAGGGCATGCCTGGGAATTGTAGGGAGAAAGAGCCTTCGGTGAAGTTGGAGTGGTTGCGCATTGTGCTTGTCGTGCTCGTTGCTCGTAGTTGTAGGGCTGATCGGCGTATGCAGAAGAACATTTCTGGGTGTTGTAGGGAGAGTGTGTGGTGGAGGCGTGACAGGCGGCGATCAAACGTGATACTACGCTGGGTAGGTCGCTGACGATCAGGCTACTGTTGCAGTCGGAGATGTGGCACATGGTACACTTTTTGAGTGTCTATTTTTTTTCGATTGACCCTCAGAATCCTTTTGATCGATCCACCAATAGTCCAGGCTATTCGGTGATTTGCAAAAATCCTGGGCTGTTCAAGTTCTGGGCCGATTCTCAATTCCCTCCGAATTTACCGTCATTTCCTTTGGAATTACCGTCATTTCCGCTATCTCTATATTGGGCAAACTCCGTGTTTACCGTCATTTCGTACGCCTTGGCATCCCATTCCCGAACGTTGAGCATTCACCGTTCACCGCACAACATGTCGTGCTTTGGTCTTGGTTCAAAAAGCAAAGTGCCAATCATTCCGCCACCGTCCCCTTTTCTAATTCCAAAAGGCCTCACCTACGGTGCCGCTCAACTCTTGGCTACGCCAAAAACATCTTGGGAAAATGACTACGTCAAATTCGGCACTTACGAAGAAGGTACTCGCATGTTTGACTCAAAACTCTTCATTGCACACTCCAACATAAGCCAATTCCTCTACAATAGACATCTGTTTGACCGAGCTCTAAAGGGCACCGACTTCACCGACGCCTTCATCAACATAGACATCAACAAACAAACTCAACACACCTACCTATCGCCCGCCAACGACTTGTTCATGCACAAAGATGAGTACATGCCTAAGGTTGCGTTCTACCTTGCACCTCCCATGGACAAAACGGGGTTGCCACCAATGGTGAAAACTTCCAAACACTACGTAGATTTGTTGAAAAGCCGCTTTAGTTCCCCAAGCACTCCAACCCGTGGATGCTTCATTACTACGAGCTACGATAGGGAAGTCACTTCCAAGTCCTACCTCCCCACAATGAATGGTTCTCTCGTTCAAATAAAATATTTCATCGCCGAGATCCATGTTTTCAAGTTGACCAAAAACCAATGTAAGTGCGGCTAGCCCCCATCTGCTCAGATTTTAGCAGATCTGCCACAGATTAACTACATTTTGGTCATTTTCTCTGCTTCGGCGGAATCGCCACCCCGCAGCTCAGTCTCAGGATCAGACCTATATATTTCTGATGTGCCGGATCTGATTCCGCGGTCCATTCATCGTAAATCCGTCGCGTTCCGATTATTTACCTGGAATCGCCAATTGCCGCTGATGCTCGCCCGAAGCCAAATCAGCCAAATATTTTTTCACAATCGGATTTATATAAATCTTTTCAGACAGATATGGACACTCAGATGTACTTAGGATAATCCGCATCAATTTTCTTCATAGACTGGGATTTTTTGCCGGATAACAATGAGCATGGATCTTGCCTCCGTTGTCGCCGCTCTTGCCTCCGTTGGTGTCCGTGTATCCGGTTCTGCCCCCAACAGCAGCGTTCAGGTCGACTCCTCGCGTGCCTGCCCCCCCAGTCTTGCCGGCCCTGAGCCCTCCGGCACCATCAACGACCTAGGGCAGCACTTTCATGGTAGCAGAGGCTACCTGAATGTTGCTTCACAGCCCTTCAGTCCACAGCCCGCTCCCCAGTACGGCCCCGTAGACCCCGCCGCTTCTGGAGAAGTAACGATTACGCTGCCATGGTGCTGCGTGAACGACGCCTTGAGAGGAATGCCTTGCGCAAGCCCAAGCTGCCCAAGAAGGGCGCACATCAGCAGCTGTGGAGACCCAGATTACCATTATGATCCCAGTCGAAATTGGCCATCGAGCAGCTGGAATCCGCCGGCCTACGACGATGGCAACGCTCCGGTGGAGCTTACGGAGCTGGCAGGTACCAACACTCCTTACCAATGTCCAACATTTGAGACCATCGACGCCGATCTGAACGACATTGAGATGGGCGGTCCAGGTGAGGTACCTAACTATAATCGACCAGCCTCTTGGGCACACTGGGGCGACCATTCGTCCCCAGAAGTGACCCGTAACCTTGAGGCCCTTGAGGCCCTTTGTCTCTTAGCCACGTCTAAGTTGATCGAACAAGAAAGAATCGCCTCTGATTTTTAACGGAATATTTTTTCCTCCTTCAGGATAAAATTAATACCAGGATGTGGTGGCGTTCTCAAGAAGATGACTCTTTTGCCATTTCATTGCAGATCTGGGAGGCAAGCCCCTTCCCGAAGGAGAAGGGCTGCGCACCTGTTCCCGGGCCCTCCGCCCCTCATCCCCCTGTTTCCATCCGCGACCATCTAGCCGCCGCGGTTGAGGAGGGAATTTTAGAGGCGGCCAGGCAGGCAAGCCTGGAAATTAGGGCTGAAGGAGCTCCCCAAGTGGACTCCTGGCTGCGGACCACCGAGATCAGCGGTCCGACAGCCTGCTCAGGCCCTTCAGGACACGGTATGTACTGTCCTGCCGACTGCTCCTGCAGATTTCAGCGAGATGCTGAGCTCCAAACGCTCAAAGATCAAATGCACCTCATCATTGAAACGCTCGGAATGAAAAATCTTTTCAAGACGCACATGCCGTCTGAGGGCGCCTCATCGGTGGAACAAGCAACAGAGCCGTCGGAGGAGGCGACAGAAATTTTTTCAATTGCTCCTTCGGTGGACTCCAGGACCACCGATGCAAGGATCAGCAGGACCAAGCTAAAGGAAAGGGTTAAAATCTCTCGTTCTGAGAGTAGGACGGCGAAGGCTAGGACTGAGGCTCAGAATGCCAAGCGAACTGCCTCCCGTACTGCCCCTCCTGCTGCTGATTCCAATACCTTAGCCCAGCTGTTGCTCGCCCAGACCCTTGCCGGAGCTGGTGTGGCGAATGATGCCGCCAAGGTGTCTGCCATTACGGCCGGTGTTGGGCTGGATTCGCTTCTTAATCCTACTTCCTTGCGACTTCGTCAGGTTGCCAAGCAACCGAAGTATAATGGGAATCCCCGACGTTGGCCTCAGTTCCAACGGGAATTTAAACTGTGTGTTAAGACTCAAAAACTCCAAGATGATCAGTTCCTGATGGCCCTCTTGGATTGCCTTGAGGGAGCGCCGGCCAACACTTGGCTCAGGACTTGGAGTGATCGCGAGGATACAAGTTCCCCCCTTACCTTTGATGAGGTGTGGGAACAGTTGGAGGTACGTGGATCCAGGCTGCCAGAGGACCACTACCACCAAATGTTGAAGAATTTTCCTTCATTCTCGCGATTAATCTTGCACGAAGTGCAGGACAAAAAACAGCGCTTCTGGAATTTAGTGGAAGAAGCTGAACATTCAGGCGAAAAAATTTCTAGTGCCGAGCTGAAAAGTCTGATTTTTGACAAGATCCCCTCAGAAACTGCCGCCACCCTTCGGAACAAACAGTCCGAAGAAAAGGTCAAGACCTGGTGGGCGGAGGTGGAAGGCTTCGATGCCTCTGCCAATAAATTTTCAGTTCGGGAAGCACTTCAGAAGTGTTCCCCCACGTCGTTTTCGAAGGTGAAATTCACTGAAAACACGTGGAAAATCAAATTTCATGAACACGAGGATCGGGACTTGTTTGTCCAAGTCCTCAACAGGGGAGTAAGCTTCCATGGCCATCGCCTGAAGGCCAAAAACTGGGTGTTTTCGTACACCCCGAAGGAACTCTGGGAGGAGGTTGAGCGGCTCGCCGACGCCGCCAATCAGAATTTCCATGAGGGTCTTGGGGGAAACAAGAATACCCAGCAAAACACCCAAAATGGGGCCCAAAAGGGCAACAAAAAGGTGAATGACACCCGGAATGTTCAGCAGCACTGTAGCATCTGCCTTCTTTTAGGTTCTACGAACCGAGCTAAGACGCATTCTACTGATAATCACCGATGGTCTCCTTACGATCACAAGGTGATTGGTGAAAATATCAGTAATTCGCAGAATTCAGACAGGAATGACAGACAGGTGCACGGTGGGAAGGCTGGAAAAGGGAATCCGACCCCCTCCGGTGGAAACAAAAATCCTGGAGGCCCTGGCGGGTCCCAAGGCACAGGAAATCGGACTCCATCCGGCTCCGGTGGGCAGCCGAACGGCCAGAAAAATCCCAATAGCAACGCCGGAGGCGGAAATCGAAATCCAGGCCAGACCCCTCAATCCGGTGCAAACAAGGGAAATGCTCCAGGATTCCAGGGTAAAGGTAAGGGAAATCCTTCGGGAACCCCTTTCTCTGGTAAGGGCAAAGGGCGTGGCGACGGTGGAGGTCCATCATCCGGCGGCCGTGGCCGTGGACGTGGAAAGGGCAACCATCGTGTGGATCAGGTCTCAGGTGCAGATCAGGTGTCCGATGCGGATCGAGATTACGTTGAAAATGCCTTGAATCCAGCAGATGATCCGCTCCAAGATGAGTGGGTCGACGAATCAGGGTGTGTCCATAATGTTAACGCAGCCACTGGAGGTCAGAACGCCTAGGGGAGCCACGAAAATCGCCCCTCCCCAGGCGATTTCAGGCATGATCCCCAGATTCCTTCTCGACCACTACTTGATGTAGGGTCGCTTGTCTCCTCTCCCCTGGATCCGGCAGCGGATCCTTCTGTTGTAGTGGACGAGGTTGGTGTACAGTCCAAGCACAGGGCCCGTCAGTTTGTCACAAAGATGTGGGTCTCTGATTGCAAGGGCAATTTCCACCTAGCCACTTGTTTGTGTGACAATGGATCGGAGGTAAATCTCCAATCCAATTCTTTTTTGCCTGACGACTGCGTGTTTGATTCGCCACATCCTGTTACCCTCGAGGGAGTTTCTGGACATTCTCTCGCAGGTGGGCAACGCGGTTGTTATATATCCACTTATTTGGTCGCCCAAGACCTTTGGGAAGATGGCAATGTGGAGGAAGTTATCCTTAAGGATGATTACTTCTATCGTGCCGACATAAAGTATGACTTTTACTTGGGCCATCCTTGGCTTCGCAAGAACAGGGTGGCGCCCGTAGGTCATCGGCGTTGTTTTTTGCTGGAGTCAGGTCCCTTGGAGCGTCCTGAATTTCGTTTTTTGCACGCAGGGTTTAAAAGTGCAGAAGAATTTTTGAAGCAAAAGGTTACACCAAAGTTTGGCGAAGATGTCACCATTGCAGAGGTGAATGGGAGTGCCGACTACTCCTGAGAGTTAGAATGTCTTCGTAGGGATTCCCAGCCACGACGCCCTTCGCGCTGGCACTCTTCATCCTACAGAGTTGTCGACAAATGGCGCGATACAATTTGTGAATATTTTTATGAACACCATTCCTTTTGGCCACAGTATGATGCCTTTGCTAACCGCGAGAACAAACGCTTTGACAAGCACTTTCGCGACGCTTGGACCCATAAGTGGGACAAGAAGTTATGGATTAATCCTCCGTTTCACTTAATCCAGCAGGTCATCCATAAAATCAAGCAAGATAAAACCCAGGCGATTTTAGTTGTGCCCTTGTGGGACGACAAGCCTTGGTTTCAGGAATTGCAAGACATTTGTGTAGATTACATCGAACTTCCCAGGAAGATTAAGCTGTATGCCAGGGACGACACAGGTCCCCTGCCACAGCGGCCCTGGAGTTCGCTTGCATTCCTGGTGGATGGAAAGCTTTCTGACTCTGATTCTGCTGATTCTAGTACTGATTCCTGTGTTGGGTCTGAATCTGAGGTTGAGCGTGGTACTGATGATGAATCTATTTTTTCTGATTTTTGTCCGTCAGATGCCCAAAGTGATCCAACGTCAAATGGATCCGCCTCGTCTCCCTCTTCCCCAATACGATCTACATCCAAAAGAATCTACGGCGCACGGACGACAAAAAAATTTTCTTCGCGCCGCAAATTCAGAGTTTTTTATGAAAAACCCCGTGTGGAAGCTTTCATAGATCCTTTCGAGGAGCTGGATCACGAAGAGAATCTCTGGAATGTCGACACTCGACCCACCTATCTTCAAGAGGCAGTTGATACGGACCTTTTTAGGGACATCCGTAAGAAGATTCTTCCTGCCAAGGCCGAAGAAATCGCCAAAGTTTTTTCGACAGTAATTCCTGGCGATCAGGTGGACACTGAGTTGTGTTCCGAGAAAAGAGACAAGATTTTTGAGGAACGGAAGGACACAACCCTTTCGGGGAAGTTGATCAAAGACCCCCCTGTCCGTGGGCAGTTTGGTGAAGCCTTCATCGAGCTTCGTGAAGGCTACAAGGCGAAGAAACAGCGTCCTTATGAGAACCATGGACAGAAACATGAGATACTCAGAAAAATAATCGAGAGAAATCTCAGGGAATTTGGTTGGCTTGAGGGTTGCATGACCAGCGAGTGGTGCTGTGCACCCTTCACAGTCCCGAAGCCGCCGCCTGCAGACCAGAACACTATTGATGGTTGGCGAATGGTTGTTGATTTTCGCAACCTCAACGCCGAAACCAAGGCGGATTCACACCCCCTGCCCCTCATTGAGGAGGAAATCGCCAAGAGGGCAAGAGGTCGTTTGTTTTCTGTGCTGGATCTCCGTCACGGCTTTCACCAAATGCCGTTGAGGAAGGACAGCCAACCTCTCACCTGTATGTGCACGCCATGTGGCCCAGTCCAGTGGACGGTCATGCCCATGTGCCTGAAGAACGCCCCTTGGTTTTTTCAAAGAATGATGGAGGATGTGCTTTTTACAGCCCATCCTGAGCTTCGTGCCTTCGTGAGTGTGTACATAGATGACATAATCATCGCGACAGAGGGGGAGGGACTGACCGAAGCCGAGCTGGTGGCCCTACATGAAAAGCAGCTGAACCAGGTTTTGGACATTCTTGATGCCAATCAGCTGATTTGTGGGCCAAAGAAGGGAAAACTATTTTTAAAATCAGTCGAATTTTGTGGTTCTCTCCTTGAGAATGGCACCCGACGACCCAGTCCAGGGAAGCTCGTCGCTATTCAGAAGTGGAAGCGCCCTGAGACGATCACGGAATTGAGAGAATTCCTGGGTTGTTGCAATTTTTACCACACTTTTGTGCCGAATTATGCCAAATTTGCTGCCCCCCTCACTGAACTATTGAAGGTAGGGAGAGATGCGGGCAAGGCAGGTTCAAAGGTTCGTGTCAAGTGGACTGACGAGTGCGAGGAGGCCTTCCATCAATTGAAGGCGGCCCTCTGCGAAGTCCCCACGTTGCATGTGCCGAAATTTGACCGACCCTTCTACATAAGAACCGACGCTTCTAGGTACGCGATCGGAGCTGTCCTTGAACAGGTTGATGAAGCCACCGGCGATCATTACCCTCTTGCATTTTGGTCTCGGAAGCTAGCCCCACGCCAAATGCAATGGTCGCCGCGTGAGCAAGAAACCTACGCCATAATCTGCGCTTTGAAAAAGTACCAATCGTGGGTTGGCACCAATCGAGTCGAGGTCCTGACGGATCATCGATCTCTGGAGTATTGGGCCACCGAACACATTGATACTGTCGCGAGCCCAGCTGGTCGACGGGCCAGATGGCACGAATTTCTCAGTCTGTTTGACCTCCATGTGTCGTATTTGCCTGGAAAACACAACACGGTAGCGGATGCTCTGAGCCGATGGGCTTACCCCGCTTCAGAGGGGCTGCAAAGTACCAACATCCATGGTACGGAGCAGGACCGCCACGTCGTAATCGAGTGGGATCAAGAAGAGAAAAAGGCTCATTCGATGTGAATGCATGCAATGCACTGTCAAACAGCACGCATGCCCGTGTCATGACATCACGGCCTTCTCAGATCCGGCGCATGCTCATGAAATTATAACCAAATCACTGAAAGTCGTGGAGAAAGTCACCGATCCCTCCTCAGGGAGTGTGAAACGGTTTGAGTATACCCGACCAGTAAGTGGATTTCGGTTGATTCAGGGCATTGAGCGTCGAGATCCGGCCAAAACTCCACCCCTGCCGAAAGATTCCCTTATCATCCGTGACTGGACGAATGATTATCTGCATGATTCCATGTTTAAAGAGGTCTTTGAGAATCTCAAATCCAAAGATGCTCACAAGGATGGAATTTATGCTGAATATTCGTTGGATGGGGGGAAGCTGTGGATGGAGGGTAAATTGTGCGTACCAGACGCCCTGGCCCCCCGAGTGTTAAGCTGGTGGCACAAATGGGAGTCCCCCCACGCACATGGCCGTAGATTATGGTCGATGATTAAACATAGGTTGTTCGGCTCAAGGCTATATACTCATTGTATGAAAGTAGCCGCCGGATGTGCCCAATGTGCTGTCGCGACGCCACCCAGCGCGAAGAAGCACGGCCATCTGAGGCCACATCCTATTCCGGAGCGCCTCTTTAACAGAGTCACCAGTGATTTTTTCCATCTTGGTGAACTCGACGACGAAGAGTGCCATTGGACGAAAAAAAAAGTCAATGGTGTGCTCCTTATTCAGTGCCGTCATTCCGGCTACATTCAGGTGTTGCCTTGTAACATCGAGTCGATGACTGGCAAGGCTGCCGCCAAATGGTGCGCGCAGACCTGGATGGGAGGTTGGGACGTCCCATCCGAGGTGGTTACGGACTCAGGCAAAGAGTACACCTCCGAATGGTGGAAGGAATTATGTGCTCGCCTTGGAATCCACCACCTGAGATGTGAAATCCACTCACATCGAGCGCTGCCTGGCGAAAGAGCCGGTCGCTCAATTATAAATATGCTTCGCAAGGAGCTCGCCAGTGAGAAGGACTTCCATTGGCTTGAAGTTCTCTTCGCATTGCTTCGCCGTTACCACAACACGCCTTTGTACCATGGCCTTTCTCCAAATGAAATTGTCTTTGGACGAAAGAAGTGTTGGTGGAACATGCCGTTGAATAATCCTCGCCCTTGTAAAGATGCTTCGTTGTTTTTGGACGAAATCCAACGAGCAGAAAAAACGGTCTCGAAATTAATCGATAAGCATCAAGCTGACTGGCTTTGGGTCCAGAATCAAGGCCGAAAAAACCCCCACAATTTTGAAGTCGATGATCGAGTTTGGCTTCGAAAATCCGAAACCACCCTGGGCGGAGATGATAAGCTTCTTCCCTTGTGGGAGGGGCCATTCGCTGTTACAGCGCGTCTAGGTGAGAACAGGTGGAGGATTCGTGTGGATGTCAGCAGGGAAATTGAAGTTTCGGGCGATCGCCTCAAGAGAGAGATCCCCTCCCCCAAGGATCGAGTTAAACCCCTTTTTTGGACTTCGAAGTTTTTGTCCGATCGGGTCATCGAAGGGGGGAAGTACGAACTCAAGAGGGTTTTAGAAGCAAGACGTGACGAAAAGGGCGAATGGGAATTTCTATGTGAGTGGAGGGGCTTTGATTCCAGTCACAACAACTGGGAACCAGCCCATTCTTTCGTCCATGGGTACACCAAGGGGTTCATCCACTTCCTCAAGAAGCACCCCGAAATTGGCGTACTCCTGACAGACTGTTTGTCGAAACCAGACAGACAGGTGGAGAGCGACGGAAAAAGACCTGTGGTGAATCGAGATCCAGCCTTTTACGGCCCTCAGCAGCCACATTCCAGGGCTGATCCGTCGATCCCCCCTCCTGCGGTCAGGCCAGCCCAGGAGCCAAATGAGGACCAAGCTTCGAGTTCGGCCGCTGATTTGCAGCGCCCAAGCCGTACGAGGGCCCCACCAGACAGGTTGGTGGTCACGTGTATTCGTGCTTGGCCGAATTGAGGGAGATCCGTCGTGACTTGAGTCGCCGACGCCATAATCTGGGTAACAGTCGTCTAGTCCAGGGCGTCATGGCACTCGTCGCTAGGGCTCAAGGGTGTAGGTTCGAAACCCTTGCATGTCCAACTCCTACAAAAGCTCCAGCCTTGCCCCGTCGACCACTTATTCCAATGTGAGTGTTCTTACAACTTGAAAAAACCACATCATGTCGTATAAACCACATTCTGCTCAATCCACTGTTCATTCCTCCTGATTATGTCATGATGTGGAGAACTGCGAATGTTTGATAATTTGACGTCAATCAACTTTTCTTTGGTCTCCGTTCGGCAGACAAGGCGTAGATACGCTGCCGAAAGCCACGGAGTGTGCTGCCGTGTCCAGAAAAAACCAAACTCAGGCTTAATTCAGGCAGATTCGGGGTAATCTTGTCTCTGTTGGTCTGTGCATCTTTGGAATTTGGCTACTCGTGCAGATGGAAGCAAATGTACATAGTAAAAACGCTGGCCAGCGACATTCACCCCTAGAGGCACCCCCTGTAGTACTGGCTGCACTAGATGCGACGCCAGGAACTCAGATCTTACCTTCATTTGCCTTGGCTTCAGCATCACCAAAGTCCAGATTCAGATCCAGATTCCTTGAATTTACCTTGAATTCCTCAGGTTTGTCCATCATTCTGCACTGTTGCAGCAAAACCCCGACGTCAATTGTTCAGACAACCTTCATATGGGAGCTGTAGGGACTTCTAACAGCAACCTCCGAGGTCCGTAAGCTTCGTTGTATTTTTGGCACACACCAATGTGAGCTCAATCCGACCTGAAACTGTCGAAAATGGTGAATCCAAGTGTCTTGTGGGACTCAATCCAAAGATGGGCCTTGTCCAAGTCGATTGACACCACCGCCACTGTAAATAAAGGACTATTCGGTGTCTCTCAGTTATATACTGTCAGTAAAGCGCCTTCAGCGAACCTTCGGCGCGTTACATGCCAAGGATCCAGGGCCATCATGTCTCATCATGATGCATCATCACATGATCCAGATTTTCATGGAATCTGTTGGATGCTCGCGAACCAACGTGCCGGAAAGCACAATTGAGCTGAATAAACGACAATATATATTAACTCTAGTCTAAACGAAAGTGTTAGTAGTTTCAGTTCTAGACATTCCGCTTCATTTCACCTTCATCTTAGGGAATTTCCTCATTTTAGGACAATTTAGGTTGATTTCCTTGTCATCTCCTCTCATTCCTCGAAGATCTGTTTACGGCTTTGCCTAACTAAGTGAACAGAAGAACATCCCTACCTTCTGTGGTTCACTTAGGACCTGCAGACTACATTTGTATTTGTTTTCCCTCTCTGTGATTGTTTCATCTCCTTCATCTCTGCTCAAATTGATTCTCAATCTTGCTGAATCTTGTGATCATCCACCAGATGCGCCAAATCTGAAGCACATGCTGCACTTTTCAGAACGAGAAAAGCGGGAATAACACGATGTAGAGTACGTGGAGGACACCGTAGCGTGCCCGCGACAGCTAAACTGTGTCAGAGCGCCGAGATGTCACTCCATTTCTTGATTCCCCCACTCAATCCACCAATAATCTACCTCATTCTCAACCAGTGCATGGTTTGGTATCGATTCTCGATACGTTTACATGCTTTTTAGCCTCTAACCTAATGTTTTACTGCCCGGAGGACTGTTCGTCACTCCTCATTCTGTCTCATTTCAGGTTCATCCATCCTGATTCAGTGCCAATTCAGCCCAAATCAGGTCAGATCAAGCAGATTTCGCCCCATCGAGGCTACATTTCTTTTTTTTTCTGGGACTTACCCGCACTACATTCTTCGTTGACGTAGCGACACACCCCAGTGTGTTTTTGGAGGGGGAGTGTAAGTGCGGCTAACCCCCATCTGCTCAGATTTTAGCAGATCTGCCACAGATTGGCTACATTTTGGTCATTTTCTCTGCTTCGGCGGAATCGCCGCCCCGCAGCTCAGTCTCAGGATCAGACCTATATATTTCTGATGTGCCGGATCTGATTCCGCGGTCCATTCATCGTAAATCCGTCGCGTTCCGATTATTTACCTGGAATCGCCAATTGCCGCTGATGCGCGCCCGAAGCCAAATCAGCCAAATATTTTTTCACAATCGGATTTATATAAATCTTTTCCGACAGATATGGACACTCAGATGTACTTAGGATAATCCGCATCAATTTTCTTCATAGACTGGGATTTTTTGCCGGATAACAATCAGCATGGATCTTGCCTCCGTTGTCGCCGCTCTTGCCTCCGTTGGTGTCCGTGTATCCGGTTCTGCCCCCAACAGCAGCGTTCAGGTCGACTCCTCGCGTGCCTGCCCCCCCGGTCTTGCCGGCCCTGAGCCCTCCGGCACCATCAACGACCTAGGGCAGCACTTTCAACCAATTTGCTTTGGTAAGGAACAAAATACCAAACTTTGTCGAAACAAACGGACAATCTCTCCCTGTCGTGGCCCTATGGCTTGATAGCCGTAAAAGCAAAACGGATGAAGTTCAATTCTTTGATGTCAACCTCTATGAACCATCTCTCTCCGAAGCCTTCCAACACGCCCGCATCAACAAATCACCCAACACGGTCAACTCCAAGGTTCGGATTGACGTTTCTATCAAGACCCTACGCGCTTTCTATGAAGAATCCAAAGTGCTCAACCCAAAAATCCAAGGAGACTTCTCGCCCACGGACAATAGAATCATGCAAACGGGTTTCAATCGAGCTTTCAGCGGTTTGAGTGACGCAGCTAGCATCAACTCATCCAACGCTTTCTACCCACTAGGAGGAATCCGCAACTTCCGCTCTCCTCTTGAAGGTTTTGTGAGGTATGATTGGGACCTTCCACCGCCCTTCGACACCTACCTTCGCAATGCAGTGCTCAACTCCCCGGCGTTTGCCCAAGGAGACATTTTCATCATGCGTATCGATGATCTCCAAAGCCTACGAGCATTCCAGGTTGTACCCTCTCGTGATTGCAAATCTCGCAACCCCGATGACAAAGCGGGCGATATTTGGTCCATCACAAGACGGAATTATGCGGCCCACCCACGCTATTGCATGTACGAAGGAGCTCTCATAAAAACCTCCACGAGTTTGCTAGTTACCCTAGACTACTCGGCGGTACCATGCGAACCTCAAAAAACCCCGCTTCAAACTCTAGCAACAAGACTGTTCCGTGACAATGGATACTTGTTATTCAAAGGACCGGCGGGCGCCATGGTTCCCTTTTGGGATGAAAAACCTCAAGCAGCCTCTCTTGCATCTACGCCTCTCCCCCAAGACAAATGGCCTCTTCTGAAAGACCCAGGCCGCACGCCAAGTGACCCATGCTTAGTTGAAGTTGCCGCGCCGATGACGGAATCTTTTCATTCGGCCAAAACTGTTATGGGCTTGCTAGGGCCCTTTCTCTCAATTGACACGGTGATCACGTCATCGAACGTCGCCACTCTATACCAACTCAAATATCAAAAGAGAGACTCGGCTCTATTGGCGCATGGCTTCAGCTACTGGGGAATATCTGCACGCTGCCTCGAACCGGACCATATCACTCGGGAAAAAATCCTCAAACCGCACACTGACGAAAAACATGCCAACGACCTCATCGCCATTTTCCAATGTGGAGGAACCCTTGGTGCCGGAGCCTTTGTCATTCAACTCATGGAACTCCAAGAGAAACTGGACGCTCCACCTCCGACCCCGCGTGACAAAATATCCCAATGGAACACGGAAGACAACACGCCTAAGACACCAACACTCGCTGATACCTCCATAGCCTCCCCTCCTTCACCACCCCTTTTATCTCCCTCAGGAGCTACGGCACCCGACAACTCCGAGTCAACCTCAAGCACTCCTTGCCCAACCACGTCCGGTCCGTCACCGCCAAGCAACGACCACCCATCGCCCCCGCCAGAGATGCATTCTCAGACCGAAGTGGACACGGATGACCAACAACTCCTCACTCCTTTACTCGAAGCACACACCCACAACCCATACAGCCCAAACATGAATAAAGAAGTTGGGAACAAAGCCATCTCAGACTCCCAAAAAGATCACAGTTTCGCCGAAGCCATCAATGTAGATCAAGACCCCACGCCGGAGGAGAAGGCCGACGCCATCGTAGTCGATCACGATCCTGCGCCTGAGGCGCACTCCGTCTCCGAAGCTATCAATGTAGATCAAGACCCCCCGCCGGAAGAGAAAGCCGAGAAAATCGACACCATCAAAGTCGACCACGACCCTCCGCCTGAAGTGAACCCCGAAGCCCCCTACAATATACCCCCTGCACATTTCGCTTCTAACAAAGTCCCCGACGGTCTCGACTACTTTCCAGAACTCTTCACTGCTGAGGAAGAAGACAGCCTCGTTACTCTATTTGATCACCTCCAACCAAATTGGGACGCCTCTATGAACCGACACCTGAAGCACTTTGGCTATGGAATGGGAGCTAATGGCACCGATATCACACGGTTTGAAGACCTACCACCCGAGTTCCAGCCTTACATTCAAAAAATTCTGCTTCAATTGTCTTCCCGTGGTAGTACTATCGATGCTCCAAACCAAGTGACTGTCGCCCGCTACAAGCCTGGTTCAGGCATAGGGGATCATGTGGATGCCGAAGCGTTGGGCAAATGTGTGTTAGACTTGAACCTCAAATGTCCCGTCCCCATGCACCTTCGCCACAAGAAAGGGGGACATCACTACGTCCACTGGATGGACTCCGCATCGCTCACATGTTTGCGAGGGAAAGCCCGCTGGTCATACTTGCATGCAATTCCCAAAGCTACCATGGATGAAAGAAATGGCCAATACACGCAACGAGTTCTCCGATACGCCATGATATTGCGCCATTGCGAATGCCATGGTTAAAAGTCTGAAAGACGTGCTCGTCGGGGCTGGCGTAACAGCCCTGTCTGCCTCGACCCTTGTGGAATCCCACATGAACACCGTGCCTTTTTTCCCTTCTCCTCCTTCACCCCCAGATCCCACGCACCTCACTGCAACCGACCTTGAACCTACCTCCCGTCGGTTGTCACACGTCCAACACACAATTCAAACACTTCTCGACTCGAGCCACCCTCCAACCCAAGAACCCCCTCCCCCCCCCCCCAGTGACAACAAAAATGAAAAAAGGCTACGCTCCGGCAAAGTCATCACCTAAAAACCTAATCCACACCATCCGTGCCGTCACCCACAATACAGAAAAAAAGCCTCCGACCCCCCTTCTTTTGCAACACTTCAAGCAAGGCTTCGACATTGTTTTCCTTCAAGAACTCAGAGGAAAACCCCTCTTGCCCCACATTTACAACCAAAAAGGTCACAGAGCTGTGATTTTCTCAAACTTATCTCCCCACCACAAACACGGGTCCGGTTTAGCCTTCTCGCCCCTCCTCAGCCAATTCGTCACCCCAGGCGATAATCCAGACAAAGATGGACTCATCACAGCTGCCCTCCTAACCCTGCCCGGTGCACCACCTCTCCTAGTCGCCTCTGTGTACGCGCCTGCAGGCGAGGTATGGAGAAGGACAGTGGAAAGCAGCTTATGGCGCCTCCTCAAGCAATTTCCAAGCTTCCTGTCCGGGGGTGACTTCAATTGTCTGATTCATCCCGCCTTGGATAGCCAGGGGCTTCTGAGTGACAATCATTGGCCATGGATCAGACACTCAGCCACGGCCACCCCACCCCTACTAGTCGACACCTACCGCCTAGCTAACCCTACAACACGTGAGTTCACCAGGTATCCACAAGGACACCGTACCAGCTCGTCTAGGTTAGACTACATTTTCATTTCCCCGGCCTCACTAGAGAAGATGTCCCTTTTGGATGCCAGCATTCTCTCGGGCGTTACGACCCCTGGGGCATCAAGGCTACAGGCTTCGCAATCACAAGAAAGATCAACCACTATGCAGCGGTTACATGGTAGCAGAGGAAATCATGACTCTGCTTCTGGAATCTCCACAGACACTCTTAGATCATCGGACTTTAGCGGGGCTATTACTCCTTCTGGGTCGCTGCGTGTTCCCCCTGAGGTTACCTTCGTAGCATCACCCCAGCAAACCCAGGATCATCCGTCAGAGTGCCCTTACCGTGGCCATAAACATTGGCCTGGAGTTCATACTTGTGCTGATTGTTGTGTGAACGCCCCACCCAACCTTAAACCCGGTCGAGAATCTCCCTCCTCGAGTGAATCTGGTTCCTCCTCTCAAGCTTTGCCTGATCTAGAAGACAGCAGCAGCGAAGGAGAGCAGTCTGGTACTGGAATTAGTGGTGATTACTGGGAAAACCACTTCCAGCAGATCTGGAATGAGGAATTCCTGCACAGGCAGAATTGGCTGCTGACGGAGGCGGGCTATCGTGGCCGCCTGAGGGACTGGTTCCGGGCGTCGTGCCAGTTCCTCAGGGACAGCGGCCGGTCGAGATTCGACGCCCAGTTGCAGGAGCAAGAGGATTGGGAAGAACTGCTGGACCAGTTTGACCACCAGGCCGCCGTGATGGTGCAGATGGCCATCATCGCCGAGGAGAGACGCCAGAATCTGCGTCAGCAGGCTGGTCCGTCGGGCGCCTGGGGTCGACACGACGAAGAGGTCGACGAAATGAGGTGTGATTCGACACATTCTCACCTCTCCAGGGAGCAACTGTCCAAGCTTCCTGACTCCAACTCCAGTGTTGACAGCTGGGTTGATGAAGTCAGAAGCAAAGGAAAAGGTACGAGATGCCCTTCCTGTGGCGAGTGCGCCAAGGACTGCTCCTGTCGACACCAGATTTCGTCGCTGGAAGAGCGGGTGAAGGAGCTGAAGAAGGCCGCCAAGGAGAAAAAGAGGGATGATGACAGCAAGTGGAAGGAGATGGAGCAGAAGTTGGAGAAGCTTACAGATCTGGTACAAAATCTGAGCACTACTGGGCTCACTGGACCAGCGCCTACAATGGCAAGCCACCCAGCACCTACCTCCTCAGCTGCACCTACATCCACGCCTTACGGCGTTCCACATTCTCCAGCACCTCCAGCTTTTACTGGCCACCATCCAGCTTTTACTGGAATTTCTGGTATCCCCCCTACTGGATTTACAAGTCCTATTGGGTTCAATCTGGGTACTGAAGGAGGAGAATCTTCGTCGGAGAAGTCTGTACTGTCCGTAGGTACTGTCGGAGATATTGATGGAGAAGCAAGGACCACCGTGAAGGAGCGATCTATGGCTTTGAAGAAGAAGGACCGGCAGCAGAAAGAAAACGAGGCCAAGATCAAAGAAAAGCAGAAGAAATTGAAGGAGATGAGACTGCATCAAGCCCAACCGACGCCGTTCGTGCAGCCTACTGTGGACCAGGCGTTGTTGGCGGCCGCAATTGCGCAGGCACAGGCAATGGGAGGCGCCGCAGTCAATCCAGTTTTCGTCAATCCGGTTGGCACAGCCACAAATTTCAACCTGAACCACTTGCTGAACCCTTTGCACATGAGGCTGAGAGGGTCAGTAATGAAGCAGCCAAAGTTCTCAGGGCACCCAAATTACTGGGCGTCCTTCGAGAGGCAGTTCATGGTGTGGCTGCCGACGGAGAAGCTCGACAAGGAACTCTGGATCCTTGGGCTGATGGACTGCTTGACGGGCAAACTCAGGGAGAGTACTTATAACCTTTATGTGGAAAGGCAAAATCAAGGAAATCCCCTGAGTTATGAGGAGTTATATCGCAGTCTCAAGAAGAAAGGGTCTCGACTACCTGAAGATCATTACAGGAACCGTCTGGAGAACTTCAGGGCGATCAAGAAATTATTTCTGGAAGAGATTCAAATTGCAAGGCAAGATTGGGAGTTTTTGGTGCAAGAGGCGGAG
This sequence comes from Eutreptiella sp. 'Long Island Sound 2002', assembly GCA_964036045.1. Taxonomy (NCBI): domain Eukaryota; phylum Euglenozoa; class Euglenophyceae; order Eutreptiales; family Eutreptiaceae; genus Eutreptiella; species Eutreptiella sp. 'Long Island Sound 2002'. The sequence goes on along the minus strand of OZ038397.1, from coordinate 28,191,653 downwards.
AACTCTGGAGAAGGACTTTCTGAAGGCGAAATGAAGAAGCTCCTCCTGAGCAAGCTCACGCCGGAGACCAAGCAGAAGATCAGGGACTCTCAGGCGGACCAAAAAGTCCTGGGCAACTGGGTTGAAGTCCGAGGATTGCCGGAAACTATGGGAAAAATGGCTGTTCGTGAGTTACTACACTCTATCAGTGCTACTGGATTGAAGGACATCACTATTCGTGAGGGCAGATGGAGAGTTGGTTTCCACGATTCTGAGCAGTCGGAGTTTTTCTGCAGCACGGTGGATGGAAAAGTGAAGTATAAGGGAACAGTTTTGAAGGTACGACCGTGGATCTTCTCGTATGGAGTCGAGCAGATCTGGGACCAACTTGAAAAGTCTGCAAACTTAGAACGCCAGAAGTCCCAGGATGCACATGGCTTCGGAGGCAAGGTCAACACCGTTGGTGAGAAGGGATGCTCTGTGTGCATTGCCCTTGGAAAAAAAGGTCGAGCGGCGACTCACACGACCGCAGATCACAGATGGACGCCCTCAGATCTCAAAACAATTCAGTCCAAAATGGATGGAAAGGGAAATTCTCCCAAAAATCCCCAGCAGGATGGAGCACGAGATGCTGACCAGCATGGAAGGGGAAAGGGTAAAGGGCAGTCCAAAGGAAGGAACAGAGACTGGAGACCAAAAGATTACTCGCAGCAAGGCGGAGATCCAAGCGACTCAAGATGGACCGATGCTGGTGGAAAAAATGGTGGAAAATCTGGCCAAAAGGGTGGAAATGGCAAAGGAAAGTCCGGGAATCAAGATGATTCCAAGGTGAATGGCAACCCCCTGTACGCGGAGACGCCAGCGAACAAGACCTTCGGCAACAACAAGGATACTGGAGGTCGAGGCAAGGGCAGATCCAACGAATCCAACCCCAATTCCAACACCTCCAACAACAAAGGCCAAGGAGGTAAGAAAGGTGGTGGTGGAAAGTCATTTGGTGGTCGTGGACGTGGAAAAGGAGTGAATGCTGTCGAAGCAGGAGAAGAATGGGTTGACGAAGGACAAGTACAGGACGTACAGCCGAACGAAGAAGAAGAATGGCAATAGGGAAGCCAACTTGACCCAAATTCCAACACTGGGGTTGAGTGGCAGGAGATAAAACCCATCAGGGTAGTTGGGGCGGTGGATGGACGCTGCTGGGACCGGCTGGCGCGCTCCTCCGGCCTCCTTTACCCTGCCTGGGTCCTCAGCGCTGTCCGGCGAGGCAAGCAGCGCCAGTTTGTCTGCTGGATCCAGGTCAGATCGACGGATGGTAAGGTTAAACTTGCCAGATGTCTGATTGACAATGGTTCAGAGGTCCATCTGGTGAGGAAAGGCTTTCTGCAGGAGGATGAGACGAAGATGTCCTCCACCCCTGTCCAGCTGGAGGGAGTCAGCGGACATTGCCTTGACGGTGGCGACAGAGAAGCAGAATTGGCGGTCAGATTGGTGAAACAATCAGTCTGGAGTGTGGAAGAGACGGTCACTGAGGAGTGGTTTGCTGGAAAGTTCTATGAAGGCAGCATAAAGTGTGATTTATTCCTGGGTCAACCCTGGCTTCACGCTCACCGTGTGTCGCCCATGGGACACAGGACATGCTTCCTCCAAGATCCGTCGACCAACGACCCGTCCGAACTGTATTATCTGCACCCATATACCAAGAGTATCCACCAATTCAAGGAAAGAAATAAGCTACATTTTCAGCAAGATGGGCAGGAATGGACAAGGAATCAAGAAGATTTCGACGAAGGAAAGGTGGATTCGTTGAACAGCAAGAAGTGGAAGTCAGTTTGCTATTCAGTAGTCGACAAATGGCGGGACATTCTGGTGGATTATTTCGAAAAGAACCACAATTTTCGTCCTGAAGTTGATGCTTTTGCAAACAAAAAGAATAAAAGATTTCCGAAGTTCTACGACGATGCCTGGAGTGAGGACTGGTCTGAACCTCTTTGGATCAATCCGCCCTTCGACGTTTTCCCTCGTGTGGTGCAGAAGCTGAAGCAATCCGGCGCAAAGGCGATTTGTATTGTCCCCAATTGGCCAAGACAAGAGTGGTTCAAGGACATTATGGACATTTCAATCGACATTGTCGAGCTACCTCACAAGGGAGTGAAGCTGTATTGCGAAGACAATGGCAAGCCTTTACCACAGCGTTCGTGGAGCACGTTGGCGTGCTTAGTTGACGGGAATCTGGGAGATTATTGGCAAGATGGCAGTGAAATGGGAACAGAAGAGGTTATATCAAATTCCTCAAGAATCGACGAAATTGAGGTGGATGAAGACGATCGAGAGCGGAATCCCGACGTATCGTCGCGGAAGGAGGGAAGGACAATCGGCGTCCCTCAAGAGAACGCCTCCATCCATTACAATTCGTCCCCATCAGACAAGAATCAAGCCAAAAAAGTCAAGATTTCAAGCAAGAATGAAGACAAATCTCCAAGAATCTCGCCTGAATTGACAGGAATGAAGCTGAATTCGTCCGACCATCCCTTCAAGACATTCGTGGACCCCTTTAATTGGTGGGATCCCACGGAGGAGCGAGCTCAGGTGAGCTTCATCCGCCAACAATGCGACGAAGAAGTTTGGAATGAAGTGGCCAAGAACATGAGACCACGACCAACAATTCGCAAATTGGTGGACATAATGTCGGTGATTAAATGTGGCAATCAGGTCGACGGAGACAAGATATCTGCAAGAAGGGACGCAGTGTTCGAAGATTATCAAGATGACGTGCTGAGTGGGAAGTTGTGGAGAAACCCCCCAATTCGATGTGAAAATGGGGAAGCCAAGATTGACATAATCGAAGGCTCGAAGGTGCACAAACAACGTCCATTCTATCTCCACGGCACCAAAGCAGATGCCCTGCGAAAGATTATTGAGCGCAATCTCTATGAGTTCGGTTGGTTGGAGGGCTGCATGAGTTCTGAGTGGTGTTCAGCACCATTTACTGTGCCAAAACCCCCACCTGCTGACCAATCCAGCATAGATGCTTGGCGTCTAGTGGTGGATTACAGAGCCCTGAATGCCGCCACAGTACCAGACGCGCATCCTCTTCCTTTAATTGAGAAGGAGATCGCCGCGAGAGCCAAAGGAAAGCTCTTTACTGTGTTGGATTTGCGCCATGGCTTTCACCAAATGCCACTTCGAAAAGAGGACAGGCATTTGACGGCAATGTGCACGCCCTGTGGCACTGTCCAGTGGACTGTACTGCCGATGGGTCTGAAGAATGCGCCGTCGATGTTCCAGAAGATGATGGAGACTATTTTATTTCAGAAGCACAAGTCTCTGGATTTACAAGAATTCTGCAGCATCTACATTGACATCCTTCTGATTGCCACGCCGTTGGGAAACAACTTTGATGAGTGCCTGAAGTTGCACGAAGAACAAGTTCGAAAAGTTCTCGAAGTCCTTCGACAAGAGAAGCTCGTGTGTGGACCCAAGAAGGGCAAGATGTTCCTCCAGAGTGTGGTATTTTGTGGCTCTGTCTTGGAAGATGGGACAAGAAGACCAGCCCCAGGAAAAATGGCTGCCCTGCAGCTCTGGGAAAGGCCTAAAACCATCACGCAGCTTCGTGCCTTTTTAGGCTGCTGCAATTACTACCACGAGTTCCTTCCTCTCTACGCCAAGTTCTCTGGTCCATTGACAGAGTTACTCAAGGTTGGCAAAATAGAAGGAAAGAAGGGATCTCAAGTCAAGCTCAAGTGGACGCCAGAATGTGAAGAGGCATCTACTGGTCTCAAGGAAGCACTGGCAAATGTGGTTACATTAAAGACTCCGTGGTTGGATGGAAGACCTTTTTATATTCGTACGGACGCCAGTCGTTACGCCATTGGTGCTAAGATCGAACAAGTCGATGACGAAGGTCACCATCACCCTCTGGCTTTCTGGTCTCGCAAGCTTACAACAAGGCAGCGAAATTGGAGTCCAAGGGAACAAGAAGCCTACGCAATCCTTTGTGCCTTACGGCTTTATGAAGGTTGGATCTTGGGCCATCGCGTTGAGGTGCTGACTGAGCACAAGTCACTGGAGAGCTGGAGGACAGAACATGTGGATACCCCTGGTAGACCAGCTGGGAGAAGAGGCCGTTGGCATGAAACTCTCAGCAGATTTGACCTCCATGTGACTTACATTCCGGGTCGCTACAATACAGTGGCGGACGCCCTGAGTCGCTGGGCCTACCCAGCCTCAGAGGCTTACTCTGAAGTGAGTTTTCATGGGACAGCGACGGATAAAGCTGAAGTGATCGAGTTCGACAAGGAGGAACAAGCACTGATCAAGAAACATTGTCTCCAATGTTCAATCCAAAATCGGATGAAGGTGGATTTGGTCAGATGCAAGGAGATTACCAAGGCAGATCAGACTGCAGGAGTTAACTCTGACTCTGAGTCGTCGCTGCCACTCCTGAATGTGTTTCCTACAACGAGATCCAAAGCGAAATCCACGCTCCCTCCACAACAAAAGGACAAGGAAACTTCCTTCCTCTATGTGGATTGGACGAAGATGTACAAGGAGGACAAGTTCTTTGGGTCTGTATACCACAAGTTGAAAGGGGACAAGCCTTACGACTCTGAAGAGACGTCTGATTTCAAAATCCAAGGCGACAAGTTATTTTGGCAAGGACGGATTCGTGTTCCTGATTGTCTGATTGACCAATATGTCAAACATTGGCATCGGAATGAGACAGCCCACACACATTCTCGTGTGCTGGAACAGGAGCTACGCCACAGAGTGTACACAAGGGACCTCAAGGGTGCCTGTGAACGAGTTGCCAAAGGATGCAAGCAATGTCAGGCGACCATCCCCAAGAATCAAAAGGCAGAAGGACTACTGAAGGGATTACCGATTCCTGAGAGGCTGTTCGACAATGTGACGGCGGATGTCTTCGAGTTGGGACAAATCCAAGAGGAATGTCTCTACACGAGGAAGCCTATCGATGGGGTTTTGTTAATTCAAGACCGCCACAGTGGCTACATCCAAGTCCTCCCTTGCAACACGAAGCATCTCACCTCTGAAATGGCTGCCAAGTGGACTGCAAGTCAGTGGATGAGTAACTGGGATGTGCCCAGTGAAATTCTGACGGACAGTGGGAAAGAGTTCATTGGGACTTGGTGGGAGAACATGTGTGCCCTATTGGGAGTTCATCACCTTCGTGCCCGAGTCTACGACCATCGAGCTCTCCCTGCTGAACGCGCTGGAAGATTTCTTATCTCCATTCTGAGAAAATTCCTGGCGACTGAAAAAGACTACAATTGGTTGGAGACAATTTACTGTGTCTTGAGAAGATACCATCGTACCAGAAATTACACTGGATTAAGTCCGAATGAGCTGGTTTTTGGTCGAGAGAAGATGGGTCCAGGACCAGTGGTGTATCATCCAAGGCAGTGCTACGACGCCTCGCAATGGTTTGAGAGGATCAAGGATTTAGAAGCCAAGTGGATCCAAGCCAAAGTGGAATGTCAAGCAGATTGGTTGAATTTCAAAAATAAGTCAAGAACGCAAGGAAAACACTTTGAGAAAGGCCAGCAAGTTTGGCTTCGTAAGTCAGACGAGACCCTGAAGGACGACAACAAATTGTTACCTTTGTGGGATGGCCCATTCCAAGTCAAAAGTCAACTAAGTGAGACTACATTCAACATTGAAATTGAGCCAGGCAGGCATCAAGAAGTACATCGAGATCGTTTGAAGGCCGAAGTACCCTGCCCCAAAGGAAGGTTCAAGCCTCTCTATTGGACTTCGAAGTACCTAAGCGACAGGAAGATGGTCACAAGCAGTTTCGAGTTGGAGAAGATTCTTGAGTACAAGAAGAATGCTCGAGGCAAGTGGTACTTTATGTGCAGATGGAAAGGATTCGGCCCAGAAGAAGACAAATGGGAGCCAGCTTCAAGTTTCATCCATGCGTATAAGGATACTTTCATCAAGTTCCTGAAGAAACACCCTGAGATTGACAAACAGCTCTCGCTGATCAAGGATTGTGTCACCAAGGAAGACTTACAAGCACAAGAAGAAGCTCCAATCGTGGCATCATCTATCCCTGACAAAATCTGATCAGAATTGGGGTCGCCGAAACTTTCGAAGAGGTTTACGGTCGACATATACCCTTGGCATGGGGACAAAACAGTCCTGACGCATCGTCTATGTGGTTCGATGGACAGATGATGGGACATTCTGGGATCATCCTGGTTATTCCATCCATCATTCCCATCATGGTCATCATGTGAATCATGTGCTTTATTGTAGATGATTCCAATCCGAAGATCCGAAAGGCCTTTATCCTCAACCACGACGACACTATCGCCTTTTGCTGTCGACTGGGCCCCTCTACTCGCCTTGGGAAGGACTCGTTCGAGTTCGTGCTCATTACAAAGATTCTGGCACATAACTGAGTCTGATCCATTTCATGTGTTTGACGGATCTGCTCAGAATGTCATTTCCATCAGCTCTTACATTGAGACGGTTGGTTCGTTTTCCAATAGACCACTGTCAAAGGGCTTATATAGACCAAGTGACGACGATGGTGTTCTTACTTGTGTCGACTCGCTGTTGATCTGTGGATTGTGTTGGAATCCCCCTCAGAATCAGCTCAATTTTGGCAAATTCCCAGTACCAAGCATTGGATGCTTATACATTCTGGGACTATAACGAGTCAATTACCCCTTCTGGCTCATACTGGATTAAACATGAAGCCCTGGGAACAATACTGACAGTGTGGGGATACCCCACTGGGTTTTCTTGGCTATCATTACTTTAAATGATTGGATTTCCATCATGGGATTCATCATCATCATGAGGATTTGACCTGGATTGGCTATGAATGAGAACTGGATTTCCGTTCAGCACTACACACAGTGTCTATCGACATTGAATTGGACCTATTTTGGCTTGCTGTGAACTTCGCCACCCTCAATCCTTGGGCGATTCACTGGATTTGGTCTCAATTCAGGCACATTTTGTACCATAATCTGGCATCTGGTCTCATAACTGCAAATGACACCAGCCAGTTTCACACATATTGGACTCCATGAAGGGATACCCTATTTTTTTTTGACGCTCGACGACATGGCGACGCTTGTTTTCTGTTTTCTGGCAGTGTGATGTCAGATCCTGATTTCATCATGAATCATGGATCATGAATCATCATGTACATTCTTCACTCAGACTTTCAATTTTCGAATTTTCGAGCTTGAACGAAGCTTTTTCTGTGTGCCCTAAGGTACCTATGCGTTTCATTCAAGTCGATGGCCATCGCAAAGCACAGATCTCAGCACAATTTTGCTCAATTCAGCTCATTTTCACACATTTTGCCGACTAATCTCGGTTTTTGGTCACTTTCGCCGTTTCGTTCACTTCACTTGACCCAGCCTGACATACTGACGTATGTTTTCAGAGGGGGAGTGTAACGGCAGCAGTGACAGCACTCAATTATACACTGATGTGATCAGAATTCCAATGATTCTCAGATGTACATTAGTGCAGTAAATTTTCCGTTCTGTTTCTTGTTTTCCGTTCGCCGCCAGATGTCGCCTGTGAGCGCGCGTCGAGTCGCATTTGTCTTTCGTGATTTCCCAATCGGATTTACTTAAATTATTTCGAATGATTTCACGTTGTGTCACTAATTGCGATGAATGCGCATTGAGATTCTATGTCTGCTCCATTTTTGTAGACCGGGTTTTCGTACTCTTCATATCTCACCATGGAGTTCAAAGGACTTACAAGTGCTTCGCATATGTCGCTCCAAGAGGCTGGATATGGGTCTGAAGAGGGTCAGTTGGGTTCAGAGATATCAGGGGCAGTGTCGGGCGTTACGACCCCTGGGGCATCAAGGCTACAGGCTTCGCAATCACAAGAAAGATCAACCACTATGCAGCGGTTACACCGTGCTACTGATCACCATCCCTCCTCGTGCACCCTTTCTGTTCCCCCTACCCCTTTCCACTCTTCTACCGTCACCAAACGTGTTTTCAGAAAGCTCAACAAGTCTGGGATCAGCACGTTCAACGATGCACTGAAAGAAATGTCTGATTGGTGCCAGTCAATTACCCCTCTCATCAAAATCAACCCCCTTGCTACGGTCCAAAAATACACCTCCATGGTCAGGCGGGAGCTAAGCGCTCAATACCACAACACTACAGCCCCCCGCATTAAACCCGACTCCCGAGCCGTCAAATCCATTCGCCAAGCGTTAAATGATGTCCCCCCCCCAACACACTCGCAATTTTCGGCCCGAATGGCACAATTGAACGATGCAATCTACTCATGGGATGACACTTACAACAAATCTAAACGGTCAAAAATACACAGGTGCCTCATCCAAAAAACAAACATCAAGAAAACACTCAACGAAGCGGCAAAACCAACGGAACATCGAGCAGCATTGTTAAAAGACCCAAACACAGGCAAACTAACATGTGACATTAAATGTCTCACCAAAATGTTTTCCGACACCCTACTCACGCTGGGTGGGAGTCTGAACTATGAGCCCAGTGCACACACTGCCGAAAAACTCCTCCAGCATACACCCCAGTGCCCCCCCTCCACCGCCATCACCCCTACGCCTGAAATCACATGGCACAGTTTCACCTCCTACCTGCACTCCTGCGAACCTTCTAAGGCGGGTGGCCGAGACTCCACGAATGGATACCTCTTTCACATCTCTCCTGAACCAGTGAAACGGTTTCTGCTCTCTGTCTGCAACCTTCACCTTACCAACGATATGCCTGATGAGTGGTTGGAAGCCAACGTGGTCTTACGTTACAAAAGAGGCCCAACACACGACCCGGTGAACTACAGACCAATTGCCCTCCTCAACACACTCTACAAAATTGTTGCCACTCACGCTGCCAAACACCTATACCAAATTTCCTCGTTTTATGGCCTCATCCACAAAGCCCAGTTGGGGGGCCTCCCCAACCGCCGATGCTCAGATCATATTTTTCAGCTTTTAGCCAAATACCAAAACTGCCCGGCTTCATATAGCCTCTACATAGATTTCAACAAAGCTTTCAACAGTGTCCCTCACGGGTCCCTGTTTCAGACCCTGGAACACTACCGCCTCCCCTCCCCCCTCATCCGTCTCATCCGACGGCTATACCGAGCTCCACGCGATTACCCGGTAGTTAACGGCCACACCGGTGCATCACACCTGCAAACCAGAGGCGTCCACCAAGGATGTCCCTTGTCACCGATCCTGTTCGTGTTGCATGTGAATGTCTTATTATTCGCTGTCCCCCACCACCTGTCCACTCCCATCACACAACATGAATCTAGCCATGCATTCGTTGATGACCTGCTGTACCGCTCTGAATCCTCCCAACGCATGGAAGAGATCCTATCTTTCTACGACTCCAAGGGTCAGGCATGGGGCCTAGACATCAACCTCAGCAAAACAGAACTCCACAGCATGGGAAAGGCCCCTCAAACCACGATCACAGCGCCTTCTGGAAAAAGGTTGTCAACCATCGACCCAAAAACCCTCGCCCCCCGGAAGGTATACAAATACCTCGGTGTCTATCAGTTCACAGACCCCGACCCCACCCTCACATATGAACTGGCTAAATCTGAAATCACGTCTTTTTTCACTTTCTTACATCCACTCAACCTCACCCTTTCTGAATATATCCGACTGGTGAACCTCCAACTCATCCCCACTCTGCAATATCGCCTCATGGCACACCCACTCGAACAATCACAGCTTCGCTCCCTGCAAAACATCATTTCAAAAAACATCGCCATTGACCGTGATCCGGAGAAACGCAACCGCATCTCCAGATTGGTGTCCAAGAAAGACAAATACACTTCCAGACCCCATGGAGGACTTGACTTGCGCCACTTCCAACACTGCCTAAACATCTCTACTGTCAATGCGGCCATCCGTTACTGGAACAACGAGGGTCCGGACGAAACCAACCAATTTTTCCGAAGGCAGCACTCAACGAGGAAAATTCGATGGTCCTAAAGCTGGTCAGCGATGCCTGTCACAGTCTCCACCTAAGATTCAACACCAAAAGTCCTGAAATCAACACCCCACGCCACCTGCTCCAAAAACATGAACAGGCCTATGTCCGTTTCACCACTTACTCCAACAACAGAGTTACTAAATGTAGAAACAAACAACGCCACCAAAATACCGACCTTGGCATCCACAGAGGCATTGTGACTGATACCTCCTGCGACCAAGCATCCATTTACTTCCCAGGAGACGACACAACCTTCAACCTCCGGGGTTCTGAAAAAGTCTACACCATTCGTCCCCCAGTCATAGCAGCACCCAACAACATCCTCGGGAACCACTTTCTCTTAATCCCGTCCTACAACGCATGCCCTCCCTCACGTAACAACCCCCCCCCCCCCCCTTGAAAGGGGTCCTGCTCCAAGCCTCACCAATGGGATACCTGTACCAAGTCCACGGTTTACCCCCCCACTCCCAACGAAAAGAAGACCTCAAAGCGTGGAACTGCAACAGAGCATCCCAACTTCTGCAAGAGGCCACCTCCGAAACAACCTGGGTGTACCTGAATGGTTCAGCAGGGCATGGGGGTTTCGGCTCTGCTGCCACTATCTACAAACCCAACGGTACAATCCTGGTTCTGTGCCTCCCATCTCCCTACCATTCCTCTGAGGGATCTGAATACTGGGCCGGCATTATGTTTCTTCGATGGGTATCCTCCCTGAACCAACCCATGGAGTGCATTGTTCTTGGAGATAACGAACAAGTGATTCGCACTGCGAACGTCCAACCCTACGTGATGGCATCACGCTCATCGCACGGCACCTGGGTTAAGGCTTACTCCTCTCTCCAAGCTCAAATGCCTACATTTGTGTCAACGCAATTCGCATAGATCAAGGGACATGCAGGATTTCAGGGGAATGAATGTTCGGATCTGTTCTCCAAGTGGATTGCATACAGCTCATCATCCTCTCCTGAGTTGCTGCCCCCACCCCCTCTCGGAATTGTATCCTTTGGTAGCTTGCCCGTCTGTCACCGCCTGACCACTTCTGTATCGAGGGCCCTCATCCCCCATCATCACCAATACAACATCCACTTGCCGTCCAGTTTTTTCTTCTACAATCACTCATCGTGGTTCTCCGGACTCCCCTTCAAATGGTCATCAGGCAACATGAATTTTCTTACATATGCGTTCCACAACGACTTGACCCCCCGAATTTGTCACAAATGCTCACAGTCACACCCACTCGATGTGGCCTCCTTCTTGTCCCATTGCCCCAGCGCTGACCACATTGTGCAAAGCTTCATTCATGCGTGGCCTCCGCCCTTCAACCAGGTAGCAAGCATCTGGTGGGCGCAGTGCTCCCACCCAGGAGACAAAAGAAATTTCGTCAAACTCCTGGTGCCCTCCACCCTATATGACGCCATGACTACACCCACCACAGGCGAAACTAAACCCCAGCGCGTATTGGCTTTTAAAAATGCACTCCCCCAGCGCCAGCAACAGTTGAAAGACGCTCTGTCCGAAGCACTCACTTGGCTAACCGAAGACCCCCCCCCCTTCCACGCCCCCCCCCCCAAGGACCCAACACCTGGGCCAAACCACACAGAACTTACAGCACGTCGCAAACCCCACCGGCGCACAACGATTACCACTACCCCCTGCCTCCAGACCACCTGCCAGACTCAGTCCAACCCCCCCCCTCAAAAAAACCACGCACCCACAAAACAAAAGGCCCATGCGTCCCAAACAACCACCCACGAAACGCAGTCGGGACACTGAAGACTCTCCACCACGCCAAACCCGTAGTGACAACTACGCCCCTAAACCGGTGGCACCCCCCTAACCCCCCGGCGCTGACAGTTCCAACCGACGGATTACAGATTTCTTCTGAGCTCCAGCCCCCCCCCCGCCTCCCGCCGAGCCGCCCCCATCAGTGAGTTCAACGCCACAGTCTTTTTCACCCCCCCCCCATCGCTTGCCCTACCCCCCCTCAGCAATCAGTTTATACTCGGCCAAACACAGAGTGAACCCCGTCCTCTTTCTCAGTATTTCTGATTTGTTCCAACACTTGAGTAAGCCTCGGCTGATTTCGTCCACGTCTCACGTCTCACCACGTCTCACACCACAACACCTCCATCCCTCCCTTCGATCCTGATCTCATTCCGTCAATCCGCCAGTTCTGTGTACAACCAACCAGGCACCCACACGGGCACGTGCCAAGGCAACCTGGTTCTCTGCAACCCTACCCATCCATGACAGGGTGAGTTCCGAGGTTCCTCCATGGCTACAACCCTCACATAGTGCTAGGGAGAGCCAAGCACGTTTGTCTATAAGCATTACTCTGATCGAGGGCTCTGTCCCCGTCGGACATTAAAGTGGCTGTACAATTCAAAAAAAAAAGATGTGGCACATGGTTTGGAGATCGTAATCAGATAAGACACTCTGAGGTGGTGGACTCGGCGTCAGTTGTGGTTTTTGCCACAGTCACGTAGTTTGGCGGTAGGGCTTCGATTGGATACGCTCTGATTGTTTTGATGAATTCGTCGTTGACGGCGTTCTTTGGGTTGTCCAAAATTTTCCATTTCGTGATTGCTGCGGCGCTGGGCAAACTTCTGCAACGGGAATTACGGGAAATCATCCACGATCTCATCGAACTTCGAAAAACATGAAAATTGTTGCCTGTAATCTTTGTAATGTAAAACTTCATTTCTTCTGTGATTGCCAGACATTGTGACACGCGCGACCAGTCATTCGTTTGCCATCGCTTTCTCGTTGTATAGCCTGGACCAGAGTCGAGTCAAGGTCCTCCCAGGGGATGGAGGTAAGACCTCCGTTGACCACGCTGAGCATACTCCCCCATCCGGGTTTCCTGATAGGCGTCTTACGCCCCAGAGGCACGTAGATGGCCTCATCAGGTAACCGAACAGAGCTGATAGTCAGCCTCCCCAGGAGGGTTCGCCAGTACTCGTTGCCCCCTTGGGCTCCCCAATCGGGGGAACACAGGACCATACGGGAACGTTCCAAGGCCACTTTGGTCAGTACCTTCCCCAGTTCACTGAACCTGGGATTGCCGTAGGCCATCCCGAAAGAGGGCCAGTAAAATTTGTAGCTGCAGTTTTTCCCTTTGCTGCAGTAAAAGTCCAGGACATGTTGCTTGTCGCTGGCGAATAACTCCACACTCAGGTCTTCTCTAGAGTAACCCAACTCCTTGAGACCTTGGTCTAGGACTTCCCCCAATAGTTGATAGTCCTCAGTTTTGGAGGACACCATCATGTTCGAGGGCTCCTCCTTCGATACCCTCATGTAGCTCGAGGTGTGCTCCGACTGCTCCAGTAGTACGGACTCTCTGCCACTGCCGTGGTCCACGTAGAGGAGGTAGGGCGCTTGCAGCGTCAGGGATTGTATCTGGGAGTGCTGCAGGAAGAAGTCAGTCCCCAATACAAAGTCGAAGGCTTCAGTGTCCATCACATAGAACCGATGGGCGATAGTTCGGGAGCCCATTGGTACCTCCACTTCACAGTCCCCGCAGCTGTGCACCACATGTCCATCCCCCATTTGTATAGCCGCGGTGGTCATGGTGTTCTTCAGGCTCCAACAAGGTAAAATTTTCTTGGCCACTATAGATATGCTGGCTCCAGTATCCAATACCCCCGGGTATTCACGTCCCCCTAGTCCGATACGTACCCAGAACACCAGGTCCAGGGCCCCACCGGAGCGTCCCCGTCAGAATTGCGCGGGACAGGTCACCTCGAACCCCTTGTTCCGCAATTTGCGGGCCATCCTCATGAAACGGCTTCTCTTCTTAGCGTTGCCGTCATCACCATCTTCATGCTCACGCTTGGCCCCTTGTTCTCGCTGGGCCTGACTCTGCGAGCGTGTGGTGGGACCACACTGCCCTCCAGAGGGGGCGGGTTTCCCCCCCGGATTAGGGTTGGGGTTGCCTCCGTTCTTGTCCGGGTTCTTGTTGTCCTTGTCTGGCTGGCGGTTAGCGCCTCCTCCTCGTCCACCTTGGTTCTTGTCTTGCCCTTTTCCACGTCCTTTCGACTTGCCCTTGCTGGAGTCGTTGCCGTTGCCTTTGCCTCCACCTTTGCCAGAGCCTTTGCCAGGATCCTCACCCCTCAGCTTCGCCGACAGACGCTGCTTGTGGTAGCACTGATCCTCGTAGTGCTTCCTCTTCCCACAGAAGGCACAGGTGATAGTACACCTGTAGTGATCCGGCATCTTCGCTTTGGCGCTGGTGTTGGTCTCCTGCTTCTTCCCTTGGACTACGAAGCAGTCTCGCTGCTCGCAGTCAGCGGTGTGCTGCAGGTGACCCTGCTGATCTCTGGCATCACACGAGAAGAGCTCCTTGACATTTTCCATGATACGGGCGTGTTTGGGGGTAGTCCCCTGTCCAGGTCTAGGTCCCTTTTTTGATGCATGGGGGTTTCCCCCCGGCGAGCATTACTCAAAGCGGCCTAACCACGGGCAACAGCGTTCATGGCGAGCCGAAGTCCAAAGCAAGAGAAAGTATGTACAAAAATAGTATAAGTACCTGTTGTTGCTGAGACCTGGGCACAGACCAGGTTCATCTGGGTGCAGTGCACTGCCCTGAATGGCACCAGTGGCCAGAAAATAACCTAAGCTCTGCTGCGGAGGACCAGAGTAATGTGCTGAAAGAAGAAAAAATTAAGAATAAGTGCAAGGAACCCTAAGCACTGACACCGTGGGGGGCGCCGCAGCTTACTCGCCACTGGCAGCCCGGCCAAAAAGGCGTCTGCCAAAGAGAATCATGCGAAAAGAGAAGAAAAAGAAGGACAGAGACTGGCTGCATCGGGCGCGGGTACCAAGGGAAGGGCCATAGGCCGAGCTCTGGACTCATTCACGCACTGCACCAGGGCGTGCGTGCGCCGAGGTGTGTGTGTGTGTCCCATGCGAGGCACAGGGGGGGGGGGGGTCATGGTTGCCGAAAACTGCAGTTGGGGGGGGGGCGGCAGTTGACAGAGAAGAGGTGAATGACGAAGAGAAGCAAAAGGAGGACAGAGACTGCCTGCATGGGGCGCGGGTACCTAGGGCAGGGCCTTAGGCCGAGCTCTGGACTCAGTCACGCACTGCTCCAGGGCGTGGGTGCGCCGAGGTGTGTGTGTGTGTCCCATGCGAGGCACAGGGGGGGGGGGGGGCATGGTTGCCGAAACCTGCAGTGGGGGGGGGGGGCTGCAGTTCCAGGTCCAGGTCCTTGGTACCCTTTGCCGTGGCTTCCAGAGCCTCCCCCTCCAGGACCGTAGGCGTTCAGGTGCTGGTCGCTTTCCTTCTCCAACGCCAGCTCTAGGAGTAGCACACATAAATCCTCGTAGTGGAGGGCTCTAGCCTTGTGCTCTGCCGTTGAACGGCACTCGTCCCACAGCTCCCGAGGGAGCTTAGCCACCAACCAGAACAGCAGGTCGTTGCTGCTGTAGGAACCGGGCGTCCATCGTCCAGCCCAGTGATCCAAGTCAGCCAGTAGCTCAGAGACCCTGCCAGGTTTGGGGTTGTTGGGCAACACGGCCAGGTTCTGGATCTCGGCCCTGATGGAGAGGTCGGTTTCATAGGTTGGGTACTGCCTCTCCAAGGCAACCAACACGTCGGCAAACGTGGCGGACTTAGTTACGATCTGCTTGACCTGCTTCTCCAGGTACTTGGTCTTGCAGCACTGCAGGAGCAGATCACACTTGACTCGCCCACTAGCATGGGTTTGGCCGGTCATTCGGAGGAACCGGCCAAAATTCTCAACGAACTCGCTGAGATCCTTGCCTGTGAACTCAGGCAAGTTCAGCACGATCTTGGAGGTTGCAATAGCCTTAGCCTCCTGAGACCTGCGTCCCTCAGGGCGCTTGGTCTTCCTCTTCTTCCTCTTCTTCCGCCCACTCGGGTTCTCGGGGTCCTCAGGGTCGTCGTCCTCCGAGGGCGAAGCAGAAGTCATTGAAGGCGGCTCATCGTCAGAGGGGTCTCTGCCTAGGTCACTGGAGCCATGGGGCTCCACGTCAACCATTGCCCTCAGGGCTGCTAGCCCCAGCCGGTCCAGCTCGGCTCTAGTAGAATTCCCCACGTGGCTGTAGGGTGGCTGGGCCATTCTCGGTACGAAAGGGCTTCTCGGTATCGCTGCAGGGGTCGGCATCCGTCGGCTCCTCAGGCTCCCCAGGGTGTTTGTCAGCCCTGCCACCAGGTGGTTAGCCTGTACTAGATGGGGTGAAATTCCCACCATGGTAGGTGACGCTTGGGGCGGAATCAGGGGCTCTAGTTTAGCCCGAATCTCTTGAGTGAGATCGCCCACAAGTTCAGAGGTGGCTCCTCGGAGAATATCTTTTATCTCCGATCGCGTCAGGGACCTGCTGAAGGATCTCCCCGATCCTCTACTCCTGCTCCCGCATGACTCAGGTCCTCTCCTCAGCCCACTCAGGGTTGCATACCCAGGAACATCCACATAGGCTCCCGTAGCGGGTAGAGGATGGTGATAGTCAGCCGCATACCATCGCGGCGCAGAACTGGAGGCCACCGGCTCACTGGTAGTAGTTGCCTCTGGAAGCGCAGTGGTAGGTGGGTTCACACCATAGGCAGGGTAGGTAGGCATACCAGTAAAGCCTGTGCCCTCAGCCATAGGCGGGGTGGTTATGGGTGTGGATGCTGTAGCGGCTGGGTCTGGAGTTGGGACTGTGGTGGTTGTAGGAGAGGGTGATGTGTGGAGCCCAGAGGCGCTTGGTGCGCCCTCGAAGGTCGACTCACTCGTCGGGTCGTGCCCATGGTCTACTCCTTCGTCTGCCATGCTTTCTCCTGCATCCTTCTCTCTCTCCCTCTTTCTCTTCACAGGGTTGGTGTCCACCTCCTCGACTGAGAGGGCCCCAAAGGCCGACTGAAGTCCCTCCAGCGAGTCATCAACCACGTCCACTGGCCCCTGTAAGGGCACCGAAGGTACAGCGCTAGGTCCAGGTCCACGTTCACCAGGTGCTGGCATTGCTGGTGCCTCAGGCGCCGTCCTCACGTCGGTGTCCTCCTTCTTTGTGTCCATCTTCGCCCTTCTTGCTTATATATGACGGATCTCGGCGCACTGGATGTACGGCACGGGGTTGCTGCCGGTACACAGAGACTGTCTGCCTCTTGCTACCAGAAAGTTTTATAGTCATTTCAACACTGTGTTTTTGTTGTGCCTCTCCTGCTGCTTGCTGCTGGTGTAGGGTTCCTGCTGCTTGTTTTTGATGAGGAAAATGTTTTATTGTTGAAATACAACCAATCCAGGATAACCCAAGCCAGACATAAGCAAGTAGAAGATAAACAAGATCAAAGCATGAAGGGCTGCAGTCACAAAGAGTTAGATAAAGACAACTATCAACAATAGACCACAGCAATAAGCATAAATTGCAACTCAGGATGAAATATTTTACATGTTTGAGAAAAACTGATTGGAAAACTGCCCCAAGGGCTCACTCTCATCCACAGTGCCATCTTGAGATGTGCACTCTTTGTTTTTGGGTCCCATAGGTGCTCAGGTGGCATGGCTTGTGGCGCTGAGGTCACTGCCATGTCACATGGGATAATCCTACTTAGCTAGGCTGACTGGGTATTGAACACAGGACCTCTCGAAAAGAGGTGCCTCATCCCCCTAGGGTGCATACCACTAGGATAGCTAAGAATTCATGAGAAAACATAGATAAACTCATAGGCTCTGCCTTCAGTACATCAGTGCCTCAGTCACCCAGGAAAAGATGTATTAGTGCCTATAGCTTGGGGATTAAGGGGTCCACACAACATCCAGATTTAGTGTTTGGTTCCATAGGTCCAAATGTGTTATCACCCATTTTGGTAGGGCCAATACTAAGATAAAAATGCATGAGTGCTTAGAGCACCTCTAATACAACTAAAGTATACCCTAAAGCATTGGAAAAGCACTTTTTCTTACTCTTACTCAGGCTGCACTGACCCTGACTGTGCCCTGCAGTCCCATGCCTATGGTTTCCAGCATGGACCAGGTGGCCGCTTATCAGGTTTGCAGCCACCCAGCGAGTGTATGCCTTGTTGATCATGTGTTGCATGGGAACTGCCCTGATGTAATGACCTTGGGGAGCCAACGAAGAACGGTGGCTTACTACACCAGGGGGGAATGACAAGCAAGGTGTTATGAGGCAAGGTGTGTCTTCCCTCCTTGGGGACAAGCGAGCCCACAATTAGGACCCCTGACTGGTCCAGATACATGGGGTTCTACCCTCCCTTACAGGGTTTACCATACCCCTAAGTGTGCTACGTATGTCTGTGTGTGTCTCACTTCTCTCCCCGGCGTGGCTCCCGGAGACCGGTCTTCGCTGATGTCGGACCGAAGGTCCTAGTCAGGTACTATTACCACTCCTATGGCCCCCAATTTCTGTGCTTGCGCCTATCCTTGGGGGAATACGGCAAAAGCCCTACCTACTAGAGGTGAGGGGTGGCCAAGTGTGCTAAGGGCATACAAAACGCCCATTTTTGCTAAAGGCCAAAAGCTAACACACTCCCCTGCCCACGTGGAAAAGCACGCGGGACAGGAGACACCACTACACTACACTCACTAACGCCAGCACCGGCCTTCGAAGGCAGGGTGAGCACTCATCACTTGCACTCAACTCTTGCCAGGCCTGCTGACCCTAACACCTACACACGCTACTTGGTGTTGCTGTTGAAGGTGTCACGGGTCCTACTGACCCTCCGGTGAGAAAGCAAGAGAACACAGCGCTACTAAGCGACTGTGGCCTAACAGGGACGCCACTACGTGTTTCCCTGTCAGGGCTTGGAGGGAGGGAGTGCTCAGTGTGCGTGCACAGCGTGAATGGCGGTGAAGTCGAACTGCACTCACTGCAGTTATTTGTTTGTGTGATCTGCGCAGCATAGTTTAGCGCTGCTCAATGGGACTGCACAAATCGCCCTTACCTTCCCACCTGTAAAGCAAAGGCAGATGGCCTGGGTTTGCGGCTGAGGAACCAAGACTACCTCCACGTATTATACGCTTCTCAGGTAGCCCTATAATAAGCTGTCCCCAAACCCAGGTGCAAGCAAGCAAGCTTAAAGAACTCCACCCGTTCTCTTATAGAACGTTCGGTGGAGCCCCTGGGTAGCCTAAACAAGAGTTTTACCGTGCGCAATACGCGTGGCCTACCCTTTGATGCGCCATATGCATGCACACGTATGCACCATTTTTCCATTTCTTCCTGCTCTTAGCTAATTTAACCCAACATAACCAATCATAGCGTGACTCAACCAGGAGGTGAGCTCCTCCTGGGCTAACCTACCTTACTCACCACGCATCGTGTGAATGCCGAGGTATACACGAGCGCCAAACATCCCTACGCGCTTAAACAAACCTACGGCGAACTAGAAACCACCCTAAGCGATTAATGCCCTGTGTGTCATGCATGCTTTCCTTGTCTTGTTTCCTGCAGAAAGAGGAGAGAGAGTGGTGCACTGCACAGCGCAAAACAAGCCTAAGCGTTTTCAGCAACCCTACTTTAGCGCTACGGCAACACGAACACGAGCAAGCACTTTCTTTTCTTATCTGTGAAGAGAGAACAAGGGTGAATTGGGGCACAAGGAAAGCGACACGGCGTGTGAATGCCTCAATTAGGCACATGCATCGCGAGCACAGCGCATATACTAACCCTACGTGCGCGCTGCGCGCTCCATTCGCTTCGCATACCTTTCATTCATGTTTTGACCTGTGCAGGGCAAAGGAGAGGAGCACCCGAACCCCCAACGAACACAGCGGTGACAACCCTAACGTTTTAACGAAGCAACCAACACGAGCGCCATGCATGCGTGTGAAATGACACTGGCATACCTGGGAGGTGGGTTGTCCACCTGCTCTGTGGTGTGGGTAGATTTTCGATGCTTTTCCCTAAAGTTTATAGAAATTTTGATGCAACTGTGCAAAAATGTCCTTTTGAACTTTAAAAACTACGGCTCATACCTTCTTTTTCAAGGGCCGTTTACGCTTGCGCAACCCTTTTTCTGGAGTCCGCTTCTGTTGCGCTTGTTTGCGACTTTAAGTTTTGGTGTAAAAAAAACGATGTGTCGCGTTGTATCGTCGATTTTTAGCGATTTGACTTCTTAAATCGCTACACCTTTCGCTAAACCACAGGATTCACTCCCTGTTGGTTTCATTTTCTGTTTTTTTCAGCTCCTGGAGGTTTGTGTCCTCCATTGGGAGTATTGCTCCGCCCTGGCCCTTGGTCAGGACGTTCACTGAATTACTGTTTATGCAGCGATAGCCGTCCACATTAGAGCGTTCGACTGTACCCTAGTGGGGAAGCATATGTGCTCTAGGGAGGGAGTCTTGGGTTCAAAGCCCACTACCCCGGAATTTTTACCAAAAATTTTCCTCGCACGCTGGCGACTTTTGAGGAATGCCCCATCGAAGGGACATCATTCACGGTACATTACACTGTTTTTCAAGGGTACCTACAGTGTGATAAGCTTCTATGAACTGATGAGAATGTTTTTGGTAGGTTTAATTCATTTTCTGAGGTAATTTTGGGAACATTTGAGCCTTTTTCCTTGGTCCTACTAGCTTGCTCAACTAGTACTCCAGGGGGGAGTAAGAAAAAGTCACTGCCATGACTTTCTTGGAGGGCTTGATCCAGGCCAAGCCCCCCTTAAAACCCTTTTGTTGATGCTAAGACTAACTTAAGTATTTTTATTACTCTTTTGAAGCTTTTAGTACACTTTCTCAAAGTAACTAGGGTTATAACCCTAGCCCCCCATGAAGTTCACCCCTACCACTCAACTTAGCGGAGGTATCTTCCTTCATGGAGGATATACCGAAATAAAGTAGGCATTTCATGCTTTAGGCCTTGGAGGTTAAGCCTAGTGGTCTCCCACCCCAAGACCCCTATACTCGATTGTATCTACCACTTATTGTGGTTCTGCTTTTTAACTGTTTCTAAGTTCAGTTGCTTGGCCAAGTCATAATCTGTGTCTGGCCTAACTCCTTTGCCCCATATTCCTAACCAACTCCATTTCATCCAAAAGAGTGCACATGAAGTGCTTGATGCTAACTTGGAGACTAGAGTCAGGCCAGTTTTCACATAAAATCTTTTGTTTTATCCTTTTGTGATTGAATCTTTGTATCTATACCTGCTTTGTCTATCTGCAGCCCTTTTGTGTTACACTGGATTTCAAACTTTTCATTGATTCGATCCACCTCCTGTTTTTGCTCTACTTGCTCCTTTGGTTTTGGATTTTCAACATCAAAAACCTGCAAGATTTCATCAAAATCTATAGGGCACTAATCAAAGACATCTTTCCCAAAGGAAAAGACATAGATTAGTTGCAATGTGGTCCACCGAAGAATGGCTCAGATATGAGATCGATCGATTCAATGTGTAGTGAGCCCAATATACATTAAATTCCATTGGGTGACCGGGCGTGAAAGAAGGTGCGTTAATGGGTATATCTATATACTGATAATTAGAATTGGTTTACAAAGACAGTTTTGGGTGCACAAAACTCAAAAAATCGTGATAATACAAATGGCGATGATTAGCGCGCTGTATGGCAACGATGTAGCTGCTAGCAGAAGCAGTCATAAATCCCTCTACCGTGATGTTTTTGGAGTTGAGGTCACTGTTGGTTCATGCTACCGTGTTGGGCCCGCACCAATATAATTATGTTGTCCAAGTGCGATGTGCGCCGTGATTGTAGCGTCCCGAGGGCTATCAAAGCATCCATCAGAGCCGCAACAATTTTTTTGCACTATGGGTCCCAGCTATCCATCTTACGCCATTTACCAAATTTGTTGAGGTGGCTTTCTGTGCTATGCACTGTGCACAGCCCCTTTTGTATCCTTCGGCGGCCAAAGTTTAGCATTTTGATCAATGGTGGCCGATGAATGGATGGCACATTGGTAAGAACTGGTTTTGTAAAGTCGTGTTTCCACCTAAATTGTTCTCAATACACAATCCTTTTTCTTGTTTCTCGCATTGTTCTGGCAGATCTTGGCCAGGAGGAATCCTTGGAGGTTGGTCATTGTGCAGTCACGGAAAACAAGAGACAGCAGGAAGCCAAAATATGACAAATCTTTATGATCCTCTTGAAGATGCTTTGTTCTGCTGATCATTGCCCATTCCAGGAAAGCACTAAAGAAATCCAAAATCCGTGTTCCGCTTTCAACTACTTGACAAGGGAAATTGTACAAAACTGTCACCAAACCGCCGTGGAGGTTGGCAGAGAAATGCAGAATGTTACACTGATGTACTGCTGTGAGTGCAAGCTCACTTTGGTAGCGGTTACAATGCACTGCCAGTGATGATCTCCATGTGAAAGGTCCCCATGGTCCTGCCTGACATGGGGACCTGGGGCACCATATCATGTTCCATGGGCAGCTTGCTCAAAAGAACAGTATTCAGGAACTTTTTTCAGGGGTCGGGGGGGGGGGCTGAACTTCTAGTGTGTTCCAGGGATTGATCTTGTTTTCAGGAGAATAACGGTGTCATGTGCACAGCAAGATCCAGTTTGGCTGTCGCCCAGTAGTGTGAGTACGTTTGCAGGCTATTGCGATCTGCTCCTCACAAATATATGCGTAATCGAGCACAGCCGATCATGCCATCATGGCCCTTCAGAAATGAGGTATGTGCCAAGGGGTGGACAAAGAGGAACACAAAGGATCTGAGTGAGATATCAAGAGGTGCCTTCAGACAGACATCCTTCGGACAACACAAAGTGAGAGGCCTGGTACAAAACACTCAAAAGGGCTGCAAAAAGGATTGTCAACCAATACAAAAGTTCAACATTGAGCTTTTGTTCTTTTCGAAGTCAAAATTAGGAGCTTTGGCAAGACAGGCGTACACGGGATGTGCAAAGTGTGTGTTCTGTACCTGCTGAGCCACAAGGTGAGTGGGTGGGTGGGGTGGGGGTATATCCAGGAGTTCAGTCAGGATAGATTGACAGGGTAGTATGTAGCTCATGTCAGCTCAGCTCATTAACTGCTGGGGCAGAGTGCCCAACAAGCTCCAGCTTAGCCCAGGGTTCGGGTTTTTTTTTGGGGGGGGGGCTCCACATCAGAAAACTTACTCAAATGCAAATGCGCAAATACGCAAATGCTGTCTTTTGTGATCACCTACACCAGGGGCCCAGGCGAGCACTCCACAGGCGAGGATGAAGAACTTGAATCCAGTGACTGTGAAGAACGAAAGAGCTGCGATCGGTGCAAACAATGCATGCCACGATGTCCAGGTACGCCCAGCGCTCACACTCAGGGGTTTGTTGTTGGGGCATACGTCCAAACTAGCGATGTGCTACAGTAAGGCACTCAGGAAAAGGTTCCCCAACTCTGTATCAGCAGCGGTTGGAGGTGGCGGAGGTGGTTTTCACCTCGAAACCATGAATTGTGCTGCACAAATCGCTTGAACAAAAGCCAGGCAGGCCCACAAAGATGGGAATTCTCTCATGCCCCGCTTTTGGGCCGACTCGCCTACCGAAAAAGTAGCATCTAGCGGAGGGGGTCAAAATCGAAAAAGTCCTGGGTGCATACTTTTGGGCCCCAGCATGATGATTTCACAAGGGGTCGACCATCCAGTGGGGTGTGTTGCACAAACACCCCCCAAATGGGGCTGGGGCATCACCTTTTGGGAGGGGAGGTTCAGACCTTGGCAAGCTGGCAAAGCCCTCTTACCAGACGGTACTTGAGAGAGTTCTCGGACATGACACGTAGGGAGGGCAAGTGTAAATCTGAAACCAGAAGATGCAGCGGGAACTGCCACGCCAGTGGGCATCTACTCTCAACACAAGCATAACGTTTTCCCAAGCCTGCGCACCAACTACACACGGCACTCTACAGGAAGGCAGCCCGGAAAAGTTCTTGGACTCACTCTCGACACTCTCTGCATGTGGAACACCCATTGCTACTGACAATCTGTCATGCGGTCACGCTATTTGGGCAAATCAGTTGTTGTGTGCGCAGAAATACGCAGATCCACCCAGTGGCCATGCGGTGACAATACTTATCAGCTGAGCCCTCAGAAAGCACGTCGGCAGAGCACAACGCAAGAAAAAGTTCAGCAGTGGTTGTGACCGTGGGTCAAAAGAGAAGGCACCGTCCGATGGGGCCTTGTTGATGGACAAACAGGGAACAGAGTTCATTTGATGATGGGGACGGGAGGATCGGGGGGGGAGGGGGGGTCCAGAAATGTGCCGGTGCTGCAGGGGCAGAAGAAACTTTGTGGCCCAAGCTGACCTCCCCCAAAGGGCCCTAAGATGATGTGCGCCTGACCGAATGCACCGTAGGAGCGCTGGTTGCGGCCGGGAACCAAACGATAGGCACAGTTGAGGTCTGAGCTCCGGCAATGCCATGGGGGCCAGCAACGGGTGGCACTGGCGCTGGTGAGGCCTCGGCAGCCTGGTGCAGCATCGTGTGCATGCACGCGCTTGGGAGGGCCCCATTGGGGGACAGGGGGATTTTGTCACTTCTCCTCTAGTCCCCAGGAATGAAGGAACCTTCTGGTAGCAGGCCCCTGGACCGATGCTGTTCTCCGGATGGCTGCTGGTATTTCCTGGTGGTCCCTGGATGGATGTTGTTATCTCCTGGAGGTCTGCAGATGGCTGCTGTTGTCCCAAACATGACCAGTCAAGCCATGGTTTCTTCTTGTATGCCTTTCCCTGTGGCTTTCCTTTTGGCCTTTGATGCTGGATACACAGGGGGCGTGTCGGCACAGCATGCACACAGCGGGTATAGGACATTGGGGGTTTTTGCTGCCTATACAGACCATACTACACCCCCACAATGTTGGACAGCCTCATGTTCCACCCCACTCCCACCCCCACCCCCCAAGCCACCCCAGGCCCCGAATTGTAACCTCAACACCTCAACCGCTCTTGGTTCAACCAACACAAGGTATTATTGTCCATCAACCAATCTCCCACCCCCAACAGGTCTGTTTCGCGAGAGATGGTACTCCAAGTACGCCTTTTAGAAGTGGAAGGCGCAACAAGGGGCGCACCTGGGGGAACGTTTGCCCGGCGCGCGCCCGGCACGCTACTTTTCTATTAACTATCCCGACTTCAGCCCCAGATTTACCCTCTCATGGAGAAGCTCCCCAAGTAGACCACGTTGCACTGCACACCTTCTCTACAAAGCATGTTGCATAATAAAGCAATATCTGTGAATTCAGCAACTCCAACTGTCACCTGTATTGTACTTAACAAACAACATTGGACCCACAAGTGTGGGTGTCACTACATTCAGTACAATAGTGCTCCTTACACTCATCACAAACTGCGACGGTGGAGCGCTTCTGGCAACACAACACACACACTTCTGCCTCACCCTCTACCTCATCTTGCGTGCCACAACCGAGCAAACAGCTGCTCAATGCATGCCCTATACCACCCGTGCACGTCGTTGTAACATTGTTGGCGGGCTGTCAAAGTGCCATTCTTTCTTCCAATGAATGGCACAATGACATGAATCCGGCCTTTATAAGCACCATCATGGCCCCCAACTTCGAAATCAAAGAAATCACCTGGGGTACAAGAAGGTCCATACCCCTCCCAAATCAAAACATCTACGGATGTCCCAGGGGCCAAGGGGCAAATCCATACAATGTTGCCCAACATATCAACAGCAACAGTCCACCGGTAGGGCACGGGCCACAAAAGATGCCCGGCGCGCGCCCGGCGCGCTAATGTTCCCCCCTTGGCAAGGCCTTCTCTCCCTCCACCTTCTTCCGTGGTGGCACAGGGGGCATAGGAGGAGGCGCAAAGAGGTCCAGTCCATATCCCCAGCTGGAAAGCGGCCGGTCCATATCCCCACCCGGAAAGGGGACCCAAAGGTATCATCATAGCACCAAAAGGGGTACCCTTGGTGAATGACATGCACAACAACACACACAGATGCACTAGAAAAGAGGGCAAGGCTATGCAAGCAACTCACATAAATGCATAACAAAGCTCATTGTTACTAGTACTAGGCACTACTATGCAGCTTGGGTATGGTCCTGTACAAACTTTGTGCACAGCGTGCGCACGGCACGCAGTACCCCCCTATAGCATCCTTACAATTGAATGAAATATATGGTGTGAGGGAGGGATTGCAAATCTGTCCACTTCAATTTTTTCAGTCGCTAAATCTCTTGTCTAAAATCACACAAAAAAGTGCGAGTTCCAGTTTGATTTTCAGCAAACCGCATTCTCGTGTTAAGCGCCTTGCTGCTGGACACATTTAGGCTTCAACACCAGGAGAGGGGGAGGGCAAGAGGGTGTTCTGGCAGCTCCCCATCCTTCCCCACCCCTTATTGTTTGCCGGTGGCAAAAAAAAAAAACTCTGCTGCAGATCCAGGGGGCAAAGGGTATCACAACATCCCAGGTCAACCCAGGATGCCGGGAAACAAGGGCTCACAGGATCGGTAGGAATCACCATCCAGTTGCTGGAGGAGAGACTTAAATTAAATTGGATGTGCAGAGAAAGGAAAACAAATGGGATCACTGGTTCACTGCACGCACTGTGAGGCACGGGCAGGGATGCACAGTAAGTGGCAAGCTGGAGGTTCTCAAGGTTTCCTTGCGCAGCCAACACAGAGCTCCATGGCAGGAAATGTGGGCAAACAGCTATGGAGAGGAGACCAATCAAGAAGGCGAAAACCCCATCCGCAAAACCCATGTCTGATAGATCCCAGTGTTTACTTGGGGTGGACAAGCAGAACCCTGGATCATACCAATCCTCGCCCCCCCCATACACACTTGTGCAGGAACCAACAAGAAAACCACTGACCGCGAGCGCAGTGGAGAACGATGTTAGCACCAGGAACACCTCGTCAGGCCAGTGAGCATCAAAACAAGAACAAAGCAGAAAGCATTGTGAATGTCATGATGTCAAGGCTAGGCGCCTTTCTGAAGTGAAGTGATAGAGGAGACAGTCGTGATATCATCCTGGCATAGTGCTGGAGTCATGTACGACAACTACTCTAGGCACCCACTGACCATGGGGAGGGGAAACAATCGCATGTTCGCACTACGCAGCAGTCCTTTCATGCCCACGAGATATCCCTGTCGGTATCTTTTGCATTTGCGCGGAAGAGAGGCGGGGAGAAGGAGTAGGCCTGTATTACCAAACCCATCGGTGTTGACGCCAGAAGCCGGTGGCTGGTAGTGCCTGGCCCCTGGCCTGCAAGAGACAGGAAAAAGGAAAAACAGGCAGGGAGGACCAGAAGAAACATGGAGCCGGGTGTAACCACCCGCTCACACACACACACACACACACACACACACACACACACACAAACAGACACACACACACACACGTTGGGAACCGCGAGACAAGAACGAAGCAAGAAAAGCGGTTGAAAGAAAACTCCTCAGGAACAGCAGAGCTGTCCTAGACGTCTTTCGGTCGAAAAAAAATAGACACTCAGAAAGACACACACACACACACACACACACACACACACACACACACTATTGCAATCCTCAACGACCACAGGGCACCCTCAAACCAAACCAAACGGCAGCACATGAGGTCTATGAAAGAGGAGGTTGCTTTTGTTGAATTCTGGTGAAAAGTGTCCACAGGAGAGAAAAGACGTCCAAGGCTGCTGTCACTGGTTTGTCTAGAGAAAGAACAGGGAAATAGGTCATAAGAGTCCCGCGCAAAACGTTGTAGATGGCGAAATGCATTGCCTTGGAACACATGCTGGAGATCCCCCCTTCTGGTTCAAGGTACAACAGTCGACGTGGTGCCCCCCCCCATAGCCCCCGCTCTGGGAGATGTTAATGCTAACCTTTACCCTGCAAGGCTGAAGGCCACAAAGCAACAAAGTCAGAACAAAAAGCTCTTCGGTGACATTGTCACAGGCGCCTTTCGCTGCTACAAGATGTACCCAGAATTGGTCAACAGGTGGTGTCGGGGCTCGATCACTGTCACAATGCAAACGAAACCTGTGCAACATCAGACAAACCAATTGAGCTTCTGGTTCATTCACACTGTTCCCCTCTCCCCCCAGCGAACATCAAGGGAGACTACTTAACGGGGACGGGGGGGGGGGGGGTAGACACAAGCTTTGGGTATGGTTCCCTTAATCGACAGATATCTAACAACAAGAAACAACAAGTCGCTGTGGAACGAACTCAGCATCGGTGCGGAATGTGGGAGTCCCAGGGCAACGTCCCCGGCTTTCACCCCTGCCATGGGCGTTGCACGAGCCTTGCAGCAGGCGTGCACACGAGACTGCCAACGCGGTAGTTGCATTTTACTTGGATCCCACCAAACGCTTGACGCCTTCGAGGCGCAGTGGGACACTGCAACGCCCATCAGGGCAGCAGGAAAAGGAAGCGAGCGAAAGTACCTGTGGAAAATGTGTTAAAGGTCGGGAATGGCGCGGATTCAGAGGTCACTCTGGTATTCGTTCTTCGCAGTCGCACGACCGCTGCATGGCTTCCATAATTTGTTGCAACTCACCCCCCTATCCTGCTTGAGCAAGCATGGCCCAGGTCCGCGGAAAAGGGGTTAACACAGGGCCACCGCCCTGAGACACGGACGCGCTTGCGCGTGGACATGACAGGGTGCATGTTGGGTGATTGATCCCCCTCCCCTGCCCCAAGGCTGTTGGGGCCCCCACCTGTCCGGATGGGACCACTGCCAGTAATCTTTTGGGGTTTGTTTGTTTTCAGGCGCGAGCTGCATTTGCCCCTGTCCAAATGCCACGCCTGTTACAAGGCCAGTGGGGATGGGGCCGACGCTGATCCCCACAATCACTTTGGGCGCTTGAGCGCCTCCCTGTCCTCCTTCGACAACTCCTCGACCGTGACTTGCAGATGGACACGGCCTTGGGGGAACTCGTTGATGTTCCCGCCAGGCTTGCGATTCAGGAGCAGCCAAACATCCGTCCGCGGCATGTACTCGCTGATCCGCCAGATAGCCTCCCCCAGAAAATCACATTTGCTGCCCTTGTCGTAGTCGTACACTTCAACGATCAATCGTTGGCCCGCCCGCTCAATCATGAAAGGTTTGCGCTCTGTGTTGCCAGATTTTCCCGCGGTGACCACCTCGTTGAACTTGGGGTTGCAGTTGTCGTCCACCTGGTTGGTGAACCGCATGTCCCCCGAGATCCCCACAAAACAAAAAGGGTCAGGCAGCATCCTCTGGCCCACAAGGGGGACGTTCGCGGACGCGCTTTTGTACAGCCCCTGGACCTCCAACACTTTCACATGCACTTTGGCGTGCCATGGCTCAGGCACGTAGTGTTGCCCCGTGACTTTGGTCAACATCCAGTCGATGAACATGGGAATCAGGCGCCAGATTGGGAACCGCATGGAGAACAGGGGGTAATTCAGATGGAAGCTGTTGATTGTGAAGGCGTAAATGACCAACACCAGCATGATGGCCCACACTGGGACGAGCCACGAGATAACGAAGCAGACGATACTGACCAGGAACAGCAACTTTGTGAACATCGGGTCTCTCCAAGTAAACATATCCTGCAACATATCACAGGTTTGGCAGTAGAAGTACGTCTGCTGCGTGATAAAAGCCATGGGCCCTTGCTGCTGTTCCGCCTCCTCAGCGGTCACAGGCGGTGGAGGTGGTGTTGGGGGCGTCCCACGCTTCACCCACGTCCAGTAAAAAATCCCACAGAGGCCTGCGTTCATGGCCTGGAAGAACAGGCTCTTGTAGCAAATCCAAAG
The DNA here is from genome assembly GCA_964036045.1 of Eutreptiella sp. 'Long Island Sound 2002'. Classification (NCBI taxonomy): domain Eukaryota; phylum Euglenozoa; class Euglenophyceae; order Eutreptiales; family Eutreptiaceae; genus Eutreptiella; species Eutreptiella sp. 'Long Island Sound 2002'. The sequence continues at coordinate 28,162,044 of OZ038397.1, read as the reverse complement.
CAACACAACGAAAACAGGGGCGGTTAGGAACGGATTTTTCCACATCAGTATGTCCGTGATGAAGGCATATAGCTCCCAAAAGTGATTGCTGATCTCAATGAGGCGGTTCACAAACGCGAAGGTGCGCAACAGATTGAAGTCTGCTTTGGCAGCCGCCGCGGAATCGCGATGGGTGAGATGTTTGGGGAATGGACCGAAACAGGCATTCCACTCCATATCCTCGTCATATTGAATAGTGTATTCAAAGGAAATTACTCCGCACGTGGAGACATTCTTGTTCCTTCTCACAGGGTTCGGCTGCAGCTCCTTGTCGGTCATCCACGTGTAATCGGTGTCGCGGTCGGGGATTTCAAACCTGAACATTCCCAGGGAATCGTCCTCGCCCACTTGATCCTTGTCCAGGACTTCCAGGCAAACCTCAAAATATCGCTGGTAGACGTCAAAGACCAGGTACTCTGCCCATTTCGGGTTCAACTCGGACTTTTTCACGCCGGTTTCCTTCACTTGTGCCGTGGTGGCCTCCCGCACGGAGACTTTGACGTACGGGTCCGAGCTGGCCTTCCGGAATGGGCCGAGGCCTGAGTCGGCCGCTCTGAGGCCACGGCAGCTCAAATTGCGGATCACAAACTTCCCAAAAGAGCCATTCCTGATGTCTTTCTTTGTCAGTTTCCCAAGGCCGTCCTCCTCTGGGGCCCGGTAAATGTACTCGCACTGAAGATGGCCTCTGACCGCCTTGGAGGTGCCCTGTACGTTCTTGAGCTCCGCGGTGAAGCTTCCCTTCCCTTTTGATTGCACGCCGGGCGAAAAAGAGTACTCCCCAAGATAATCGTCCTTACTCACATTGTCGTGGTCCCACACAGTGAACGTGACTGTACTTTGGGGGTCCCATACGTCTACTTCCAGCGCTTTTTTGAAGTTCTTGCCCCAGTCAGGGTTGAGCGTTTTGTGGATTATCTCAGTTTGTGTCTCCTCAACACCACTGGCGCTTGAAACTGAAATCTTGCAATATGGATCGCTGGAATCCTGACCGAAAAGTTTCTTATCAGCTGCCCGCAGGCCTTGAGCAGACAGCGCTGTGATGATCAACTTGCCAGTTGCTGAGGACACAGACTCCGACAACATCCCCCCCTCTGCATCAGCACTACTAGCGATACTTGCTCTGTGGGGGGCAGGGGCTGTCCCACCATACGCAATACTGTAGGAGAAATTGATCTTCCCTGTTGCGTGCTTCTTCTGTTTGGGCTGGTTCCGCAAAGCGCCACTGACAGTAGTGCTGGTGTTGGTTTTTGGCAAATCAAGCACATACTCCCCTAAGGGATCATGATGCCCCAGCTTGTCGTGGTCGAAAACCCTCACCAGTAGCTGAGAAGTGCCATTGGCAGGCACTTGCAGCGTTATAGTGTCATCCCACACTGGGTCCAAGTTCTTACTCACCACCTTTGTTTTCTCCTTTTGGTTGTCCAGCAGGAACACCGCATAGGGGTCGGAAGACGGCTTGCCTCGGTGGAAAGCACCAGCGTCGGCGGCCAGCAGCCCATTGGCGCTGATGTTGAAAATGGTTAATGACATGTTGGCGGAGAGAAATGGACTGCCCTGCTTTTGTCAAAAATCCATGTGACACTTCTACACGCAAAGAGGGGGCAAACAACACCGCTGCAAATCGATGAGGAGAACAAGCCAGTCTGCTCCCTTCGGACCATATGGAAACCCATAGCCACAGGAATGCTCAGCTTAGACCAATGCTCCCAGGCAACACATACCACGACACAAGGCCAAGGCGAAGCAAAACCGTGCTGTACAGTGCACACCCTGCACGCCACACAACACATGCAAAACATGGATTGCTGTCTTCTTCGGTTGATACCACAAAGGATGCTGCCTGGTGTTCAGCCACGCCTCCACAGGAGAGGCAGGGCCAGGGTATGCAGTGTTGATTCTTTTTTTTTGTTTGGCTCAGACCAAGATGAGCTGGCGTAGCCTGCTCACTTCACAGTACTCGAGGTGACCCCTCGGGATCAAGGTTCAGAGCTGTCCAGTGCTACGATGATCCCACAAATGACTGTGGTAGCGGATCTGACACGTCGTGAGGATTAGCTGAGTCTGCAGGGTATGCAGTATTGATTCAATTCAATGGCAAATGCAAAGCTGTGCGCGTGCATATGCGGGCAGGGTGTCTGTGACATTAGCACCCATGTCCATCATGGGAATCCAGCCACTTGAAGTTTACATCCTACTGTCTAGCGCCCCCATGCCTCTGTACCCTGCAGCGCCTGGATGGGGGGCAGGGGGGTGTCGTGCAGGCTGTTCCACAGGGAGGCTTATGGTATGGTGTCTTGCACTGCACAACAGCGTACATGACTGATAACTGTGTACAAGCAACAGTGTAAGGCAACAGCATTGTACCAGCCTTTGTGACATGCACAACAAGCTCAAAGAGCAAGACTGCCAAACTGCTTGAACCATGAAGCAAGAACCTTAGACCCACTGACTGGTCCACAGTTTTCCAGCACTCGGCGCTCAGCGCTTTTGATGTGGCCTATTGCTGGAACTTTGTGTGCAAAAAGGTAGAAATGGGTGAAACAAGATGAAAATCCGAAAATGCCATATCCCCAATACATCAGAACCGACTACCAAACAACAATGATGCCCAAAGTACCACAAAGTATGGGTTGCTGCTACGGCCAGACGCCCAAATAGTTGCACTGCGCGCGGAATGCGGTTAAGGCGCCCCCTGTGTGTCGACTTGACCATCAAGTTTGGGGCTGGATGCCGCTGAGGCCTCGGAATTGTTTGGCTGCTTATGTGACGACATGCTTTCAATGACCCTCGCTTGGCTCGCTTGGGCTTTTCAGAGTGTTTGGCTGAAACTGCGCGCCTCGTTACACGAGGCGCAAATCGGGCTCAGCGTGCGCCTCGTTAGCACCAAACTCCCCCCCCCACGCCCCGTGCGCCTCGTTAGCGCCAACCCCCCCCCCCCCCCGTGCGCCGCATTAGCACCAAACCCCCCCCCCGTGTGCCTCGTTCTGCCTGCCCCACCCCTCCCCCTGGACAAAGCAATCAGGACAGATGCACTATTCCACGGACTGGAGCTGCATCCACGAACACCTCCCAGGCCCCTCGTCCACCAGGCCCTGGAGGGTCGCACCGCTGAGGGACACAGGAGAATAGGAGCACTGTCGCCACTCCCTTGCAGACCCCCCTACCAAACACTCCTTTCCCACTCTGCAAACCTCGATATGCGCCCGCCAGGAAGGCGCCCAGACCCGCATTGGGCCTGCTCAGCCAGCACAGTTTACCCAGGAGGCGTTCCATAACCTTTGAGGGCAGGCGCCCCCCGCCCACCCCCCGGATCCACGCCCTGAAGGCACCGACCAAGGCACCCACCGCATTGCTGATGGTCCCAGCCTTGGTGTCAATCTGCTTTCCAATAAAACTGAGTCTCTCAGTCGGATCCGGTTCGGACTTTGCCCCCACAATAAAACCCGCACGTCTCAGCCTGCGAATGCAGTCCCTCACAGCCCCCCGCAGACGACTCTTGCTCCTGCACGACAGTAAAATGTCATCCAGATACACCCAACCCCGCACACCACGTCTCGACAAGGCCCCCCGGATAACAGAGGATACCAGCTTTTGGCATATCACTGGGCTATAGGCCCATCTGAATGGCAGCCTCGCATACCGGAAACGCCTACCCGACCGCCCCCCCACCACAAAAACACTGCGCCAGGCGGGGGGGAGGCGGATGCTCCAGTAAGCATTCTGCAGGTCCAGCTTTGCCAGAAAAACACGGCACCTGCCCCCCCCCACACGCCGAGGGCGCGCACGTCCCATCCAGTGGCGGATGGCCTCCAGCCCTGGCAGTCGGAATTTCGGGGGCTTCCGGGGGTCGCTTGCGTTGACTCTCCGCGCATCAAGAATGGCTCGGCATTTGAGCGCATTCTTCCACGTAAGGAACATTTTTGCCGTCTCGGGGCGCTTTGTTCTGCGCAGTCCCTTAGTCTCAGTTCTGAGGGACTCCAGCATTGCATCCACGGGCCCCGACTTCCCCCCATGTGACTTTTCAATCCCCGCACTGTCCCCCCGTAACTGCCTCCGGTACACCCCCAGCAAGTCACGAGGGACCAAGCTGTTCCAGATCTTGTCTGACACTGTCACACATCCCGCTTCCCCCACCCCCCGAGCAGCCATGTCCTCGGTAACCACCCCCTCCTCGTCGCTGCTACTGTAGTATCCATCGTCCTCCTCGTCTAAGTCCCCCTCCCCAACTTTTGTTAACACACTGCACAGCGTATCCAGACCCTCCTCCCCACACTCCAGCCTGAGCACCGCCTCACCCATCCCTGTAATGAGGTTACGCACCATCTCTTGCCTGTGCACCTTGACGCCCCGCATTTCGCTTATCGCCCTCGCCGCATCTCGCAACCGCCCTAGAAGCACTCGCACTCGGGGACACTGTCCTACCTCGTTTGCGTGCACCCTCACCCCCCTCAGGCGATCCCCCAGCAAGTCGGGAAGCTTCCCCGGCCGCGAAGGCGATCTCCCGGCGTATCCATGACGGCCAGAATGAGAGCGTGGAGCCCTGCTTCGTGCAGTAGCCCGGCTCTGCCCCCCCCCCCCCCCCCCACAGAGGCCATGGGATTTTCCCCGAGCGGGCAAACTTCCACCTGGGAGGGGCCTCGGTATACATTTGCGCGACTTTCGCTGACTTCCACCCCCCCCACAGCATAATTGTTGTGAGCGGTGCCCCCATTTTCCGGAGTTGCGCTGCTCCCATCCTACGGAAGCTATGCCACCGGACAGTCTTCTTTCCCTCCCCCCTCTCCAGCAGGCTGACCAACGTTTTCCCCAGCGCCTCCCTGGACTCGTGCCACGCCCCTCTGTCGGGGTGGAATCCTTTGAGCGCTCTGAGTTTTGCCAGGAATTGCAACCATGCCCGCACCCAGGGCCCCACTTCCTGTCTCTGGACCCCCCTCCTGGACTTCGTTCCAAAAAATCGCAACCCCTCATCTTCCTGTCCCACCCCACCCCCCGCCTCGGAGCCCCGCAGGCAGTGTCCCACCGATATGCACGCCAGCGCCACCGCCTCCCATTCTGCGAAGCTGGAGGCAGCCGCACACAGCCTGCACAAGTCCTCCAGTTGCGCCCACTCCTTCGCCTCCGCCCGCTGCTCTTTGCACCGCCGCTGGTCGATAGACATAACCAAGTACCAATCAGACTTCCGCACCACCGGGGCAAGCCACGCCATCTTTTCGGCCAGCCTCGCCGCAGCCAGAACGAGCTTTGCGGCGCTCTCTGACAGGTCGCCCTGCACAATCTGCATGAGCCTGGCCTCCAGTACACCCCGAGCACCGTCGCCTGGTCGCATCCGCTCCAGCCTTGCCAGTCGCCTGAGCTGCCGCAGATACCCGTCGAGGGTACCATCCTGCAGGCCCCGCACCGTAGTGGCATCAAAACTCGTCCCGTACTCATCAGCCATCGCCGCCTCGAGTCTGTCGCGCGCTGCCGCCCACGGCCACTCGCGCTCGCTCTCCTCGTCGTCCTGCGTGCCCCCTGCAGCCCCGTCTCCAGCGTCATGGCTTCGCAGTCATTTCCTTCGGCCTTTACACCCGTGCTTCTCCCTGTCAAACCACCAATGGTGGCCACCACACTCCGGGCATGCCGTTTTTGGAGGGTTTTCGCAATTAACCCAGTCTCCTGTCTTCTTGCTGCGGAAGTGGCGCTTTCCATCTATCCATTTGAACTCCGGCTGACTTGTGCTCCCCTGCGTGCCACCTCTGCCTTTACGCTTTGAGTGGCGCCCTGATGAGCTGGAGCTTGCTGTAGATGAGGTATCAGACGCACTGTCGCTGCTACTGTCCGTGGAAGACGATTCCGAGTCGGAGGACATGCGCCTCCCTTTTCCCCTTCGAGACGACCGGCGCTCCTTCATCTCCTTCTTTTTCTCCTTGCGCCTCTGTTTTTTGGCCTTCTTCTTGTTCTTCTTTTTGACCTCCTTTATTTTTGCCTTGACCGCGTCCTTACCGGATTTGTCGCAATCAAGGAGCAATTGCCAGACATCGTCAATGATCGTGGACACCTCCGTCTCAGTCTCAGACTCCTCGGCCTCCATTAACCTTTCAACCAGGCGGCACAGTTTGACCGTCCACCGCGGGGCCCCGGGCCTCTTTCTCATCCACCTGGCATTTTTGAAGCTGGGCTCCTTATACGTCAGTTCCTCCTCCTCGCCTTCCTCAGCGGCGGCCGGCCCCCCACCTCCTTCGCGATCATCGGCTCTGGCGCCCGCCTCCTCGTCCAGGGCCATGCCACTGTTGGTCTCGGGCTTTGCGCTCTTCCCCGGAGAGTGTCTCTCACCCTTGATCCCCACTCCTCCTCTCCTGTTCACCGATTTTCCAGGCGGCTTGGCGATCAAGTCGCAGACAGCGAACCCGACGGCCGCCTCTTCCGCAGACAGGCTGAACGCAGTCACCTCGACTCCCCAGGCAAGTGTCAACCCATACAGCAGCGCGTCAACGTACCGCTGCGGATCAGGGGATTGAAAAGAGATCCCCAGCGTCTCATGGAAGGTCCTGGCCAGCTTCACCGCACTCCAGCTGACTCCATCCCGAGACCATCCTGCCACGCCCGCCACCAGTACCTCTGTGCGATGCTGATGCGGGATCATACGGGCCATCCAGGGCGTCTGAATCAGGTGGGCCCATGCTGTGGATTTTGCTGCGGGGTCTTCGTCTTTTAGACGCCTCCAGTCCCATGCCCCATCATTTTTGGCCGAGCCCATTGGATGACCCGATGTATCCCCGCCTTAAATTATAAAAAGGCTAAGTAGGGGAGGAGGTAGAATGGGAAGCAGGTCCAGAGACAAGGGGGGGGGGGGGAGTGCTGGGGGCCCGGTGGCAGAACTTTCGTTACCCCGCTTCGCTATACTAACTGCAGTTAGCGCGCCAACCCCCCCCCCCCTATGCACCACCTTGTATGTGGACCTCCCTCAACTTGGGCTCGCTTCGCTCGATGCGGGGGACACCCCCGCACCCCCCTGAAATAACAAGCCTCTTGCGGTGGCAACAGACCGCCTTTTGTATGCACCGCCTTGAATCTGCACCGCCTTGTGTATACACCGCCTTGCCTGTGGTGTGCAGCGCCTTCTGTGTGTACCGCCTTCTATGTCTACCGCCTTGCCTGTGGCCCCTTAAATAACAAGACTCCTGCGGTGGCTACAGACCGCCTTGTGTGTGCACCGCCTTGTGTGTGCACCGCCTTGTGTATGCACCGCCTTGTGTGCGCACCGCCTTGTGTATGCACGGACTTGTATGTGGACTACGCACCTCGTCAGTGCCAACCCCCTCCCCCCCTGTGTGACATTCCGTCTGGTTGCTGCTCCTTTACGGGGCCCTGGACGGTCACCCGTTCTTCCCTTCGCATGTTACGTCGGGTCGCTGCTTTCTGTCGGCCGCTGCGGCCGGTGCTCTTGCTGGTGTTGTTTCCGCGTTCGCGGAGCCCAGTAGTTGGTGTGTTGGGACTGTGCTGAATGTGGCATGGTGTGCCGTTTGCGTGTCAGCGGCGCCCAATAATTGGCGTATTGAGGATGAGCTGGTTGTTGCCGGGGTCGTTTGACTGTTTTTGCTGTCCACACACCTCTGTCCACAGGCCGTCCATAGCCTGCCTCGCTGTGTTTCTGTGCGGCCCAGGCGCCCTGTTCCTCCACGCGCTGTCCGGGCCGTCCACCATATGTCCTTTTCCCCCTCACAGTTGGTCTGCCCCTGATGGGCTCCCGCTCCTGTTGCGCAAACAGCCCATCTGGGCTGCGGGAGACACCCCCCACCTGATGCCGGTTGAGCAGGGGTTGCCCTGGCACCCGGTAGCGACGGGGTTGGCTGGCCAAGCCATCCCCTTTATTGTCGCTGCCTCCCATGCGCACGCTCCACCATTTGCTCCATTCTGGTTCCCTGTTCCCGCCGTTCTGGTAGCCTCTCCTGCCTTGCTGTGCCCCTCCTCCTTGTCTGGTGTGCCCGCCCTTGTCCCCCTTGGTGTGGCTCCCGCGTTTTGTGTGTCTGTGTTGCTCCTCCCCCTGTCTGGTGGTGCTGCTGGGTGCCCATGTCGCGCACCCCCTCCTATCCCACCCGCCTGCCCCTCCGTACCCCGCCCCCCCGTACGAGGATTTCACATCTCCATACAGCGTGGACTGCCCCGTGCGCGGTTGGCTGTTCACGGCCCTGTTGCCACCCCCGTGGCGGGCACCTCCCGGCGCGCGGGGCGCAGCCCCCGCTCTTGTGGAGTACGTGGGCACCTTGTAGAGGGAGGGGGGCTGTTTGCTGATGGCTCGCTCGGCGTGCGCTGCATTTGGTGGTTGCTGCAGTGCTCGCACCTCATGGTTCCCTTGTGTCTTGTTGTGTGTCCTGTTGGGGCTCGTCTCACTGCCGTGTGTAGGGCGGCCTTGTGCCCAGCTGTTTTGCTGCATGCGTTTCTCCCAGTTTCGGGCTCTTTCTTTTTCTGCTGGCATCCTCGCTGCTTCTGGTGTGCGGCGCCAGGGGGGTAGCATGTCGCTCCCTGCATCCCATTGTGGCTGTCGGGTTGTCCCACTCGCAGTTGGGTGGTGCGAGGGGCACCGGGCACTTTTGCACATGTCTCCAAATCTACAAACTGACCTGTCATTGGTGCTTGTTGGGGTTGTTCTGGGGTGAATGTGTTGCGTTGTTGCTCCTTTTGCTTTCTGGGCTGCTGAGGGGCTCCCCGTTTGAGGACTTCACTCCGGGCTGTCCACGCCTCGGAGCTAGGGACTCGTGTGAGTCCACCCCCTGGTTGGTCGTGTGCAGTGACCACCAATGGTTTGGACGCTGTGTCTCATAAGCGTGCCCAAGGCCCCTGCACTAGGCCTTGGTGACAGAACTCAGCTACTCGCGGGCAGTACATGTTTTAGGTCGCTGCCCAATGGACAACCGTGTAGCCGGCTGCCAACCCCCCGCAGGGGCGACCCCCTTACTTAGGTTTGGGTTGCCTTCCCCTCCCGGTGTGGTCGGGATGGTGATGGCTCCCGGGAGTGCATCAGGAAAGCATCCCTTCTATGTTGTGTGTAAGTGTGGCCTTGGTTGTTGCGTGTGTGGTGGGCGCCGGGCCATGTATATAAGGGCCCTTTGTTGGGGTGCCTTGGGCAGCTGTGCGCCAGGCACTGGGCCGGGTACTCAAAAAGCGTGGCAGCCCTGGCCTGGAGTACGATCCACGGCTCCGCGCTGGTGACCGTGAGTACGGCAACAAGTAAACCACAGCAGAAATAAGCCGCACAAGTCGCCCCACCTCTGGGGCACGTGGGAACGCAAGTCCCTGGACACGCTGCTCTCCATCCGCAGCGGCAACCAGGGCCTTGGTAGGGCGATGTATTGCCTTGCCAAGTGGACCCAACGGACCTGGGGGATCCCCACGGACCGGTGGCTGTGGAAGGTCACGCTGCACCCCCAGCAGAGGGAGGCCCCCCCAAACCGCAGGGGACCCACCCCCCCCACGCCCCACCTCCCTACAGCTCTGCCCGTACATGGTGGCAGCCCGCCTCATGGCGCTGCTGTGGCCGGGCCCAGACACCCCCACCCAAAACTACCCCCACCTCACGGAGGAGGACATGCCCGGCATCCAGCGATGCTTCTTCCGCACCCTCGACTACCTCCAGCAAACGCACCCACACGTCCTGGAGCAGATATGGACACCCCCCGGGTAACCCACATGCCCGCACAGCCGAGACAACGCCACCACACCGCCACATGCACCTACACCGGCACCAGCACGCACAGGTCACCAGGGAAAGCGCGCGCACACGCCCAGTGCCCTAACCCGCACCCTCGTCCTCATTACTCGCAGGACCCAGCATCCTACGCCCGCCCCCGCAGCCCAAGGCCCTCCGCCGTCCCCCACAGCCCTCTCCTCCGCCTCCGACTCCACAACCTCCACCACCACAACCACCTCATCCGCCACCACCACCACGTCCTCGTCCAGCACCCCACCCCCCAAGCCGCGGGGGAAACCTCCCAAACGGGCCCCCAAACCCGTCCCCACCGCGAGCAACCCCGCCACCGCCAAGGCCCACGCCCCGACGAAGCCCGCGCCCGCAGCCCGGCCGAAACCCAAGACCGCCGCCAAGCAGCCACCCGGACCCGTCGGCGCACCGCGACCGCAACCCGCAGCCAAGCCCAAGCCCAAGCCAAAGCCCGGCACCACGACGGCAGCGCGAGCCCGACCCCCCGAAGACGTCCTCTACGACATTCGGCCCCAGCCATCCCAGGCCCGGAGGCAGCAGCGCCCAGCACGGCGCCCCCCCACCGTCACCGACGCCGCCGCCACCACCTTCATGGCGGAGCGCGCCGCGGCCGAAGCGCGACGCACTTCGTCCCGCCACCTCTCAAAGCCCGGAGTTGGATCATTGAGCCATGGCCTACTTTGCGTGCACACGGGCGCCCTCACGCGCACACACATGTGCCAATGCACATCACTCGACCCAGCAGCCGTGCATAGCCTCAGGGGCCCCCTCAGGTCTGATCTGTATGGCTAATTGAACGACCCCACAACTGCTATGGCAAAAATGCACTGGAGGAATGATAACCGGTTCAATACACGCCATGTATTTGTATTTACAAGACTCAGCGCTGGTGAATCCACAGCACTGACCAGAAACCAATAACAATATCACATTTGCGCACCCACGCTCACACACACACACACATGTGCGAATGCACATCACTCGACCCAGCAGGTGTTGGCACGTGTCCCAAAATGTTTCCACAAAATGTTTCGGAGGCATTAGGCGCAGGGGCCCCTCAGGTATGATCTGCATGGCTAATTGAACGACCTTACTGCTGTGCCCCACTTGCATTGGCATGTAGTGGAGCAATGGCAACTGGTTCAATAATGGCCATGTATTTACAAATCCCAGCGCTGGTCAAGCTACAGCACTGGTAAGAAACCAGCAACAACATTATCGATAGGCAGCCAAGCCTCTCACAGGGTCTCAGAAGATTTGGCGTTCCCAGGCGCCTTGTCAGCAAGCAGACTGGCGTCGCTCCGAGACCAACCCCACGAAATGGAACAACCCCTTTGAAGATGAGATTCATCAACCATCAGCCACCACAACAATTGTGTGGTGTTTTGCTTGAACTTCCCATGGACCTCCATCGCCATTTCTCAGTAGGCCTGATTCTTTGTTTGCCTATGCAAACAACGGGCCCGTGTCTCCCATGCATTGAGGGGATGATGAAGTGAAGAGAAACAACGCAACCAAACCTAATTGTCCTCGCACAAGTGGACGGAATTCCGCGTCATTACTGTCCCACCAGCTGACTAGTAATGAATGCCACAAGCATTGGGCAGCAACGCTTGACGACAGCAGTGATCGGAAGACCTCATCTGCTAAACTGCCTGCCGGTTGAGGTTTGGTTTCGTTGAGCCTTCCATGGTTTCGGAGGCCTAACAGCTTCAAGGGTCAGAATATTTGCAGATACATCGTGATTGCAAGATGACTTCCCCCGAACACCCAAATATCCCTGGCAGAGCTGATCTCCAAATGCTGGGGAAGGAACTTTGCTGCGGCTGTGGTCGTGGCCACTCCTCCATCACACTTTTTTTCCCTCAGCAAAAGCGAACCCGCAGGTTCAAGATGTCCAGCATGCTATGCACCACGAGACACCATTCCAGCTTCCCTTCGAGCACGGCAACTGGCATGCTGCAGCTTTATTGCCGAATTGTTTCGGTTTGCCATTTTAGAATCAATCCGACTGTTCTTCTCGTTGGTATGCCGCGCTAGTGTGTCCACAACACCAACCACCAAGATCCCAAGTACAGAAAAATACCAATAAGAGATTGCAACAGCCCAAGACAGACCACCGTGGGGGCTTCAAAATATGCCAGATCCAAACCAGCATTGTCTTGTGCCATCAGCTGTCACCCCGCACCAGCATAAGAGGTGCGGAGCGATAACGATGGCCTTCACCACATCATCCTAGAAGTATACCATAAGCACCCAGAGATGCTTAAACAAGGGGCGGAAAGAGGGTGCAAGTACAGCACTGCTTGCACTTGCCACGTACAATTCAGAGGGCTTTCTGATGGTTTATGTCCCTCCATTGACATCTTGTTTGCGATTGTCTGCACTTCGGATGTCGAAGGTTCGCCTTCCTTGTCATGAGTCGGCCACCAAGAAGTCTGGACTGAACCGGGAATGAAGGACTCCACCAAGAATCGTACAGAGCATGACTCCGCAAATGGAAGTTACGTTGCCTTTAGGTGCTCTGGTGCTCTACTCTCTGGGTACAGGGTGCAGTGGTGCTACATTTGCATGCACATTTACAGAAACCCCTCGTGATACAAATTGACAGCCAGGAGCGATTTGCGAAAGGCCGTTCAGACTGGGAAGGCCGCTTTGAAAACACGCATGTACAGGTCTGCAATGCAAACCTGCATCACGCACTGCGACAACCCAATTTGCTTGTCACATGGTGTTCAAGGCCGAGGCCCAGACACGATGGCAAAATACGAGCATTCAAACGTCCTTGCTTTTGTTTTGTGCAAATCTTTCAGAGGCAAAATTTTCCTCCAGGCGCAACGTCGCACAATATGTGGGAGAACTGCGGACGACTTCATGGTCAAGGCCAAAATGGAACACAAAATTGTCTCCATATCCTGCGTCCATATTGTACAACACAATCGTCCGCATGTGCATACCAATACCAATACTATGTATCGAAACATCCACCCTGTCAATGTTTCCCCCCAGTCTCATACACAGCAAATACACCACGTTATCATCCCCTCAATCTTATGCCCATAAGTATAACACTTGGGGGGTGCTGAATTTGTCCCAACTGCAGCACCTCCTGTAAGCCCCAAAACGAGGGTGACGGGGGCAATGGAGCTTAAATGGCTGTGGGAATCAGGAAGTGAGATACAACATATCAGACAATATGCCGAACTCAATTCCCATCCCACCCATAGCCAATGATGATGGGATTCAGCTCATAGTGGGCCAACAAGAAACACATCTGCATCCCTATGTAACTGTGGGCAAAGGTGTAATGCCAACCACTTCTTCCAAATCACCCTCCCCCTGTCCAAGCAACGCCCCCCGTAGCTTGAACAATGCGCAGTTTCGACAAGGGTGGAGGGGGCTACATAACAATGGGGCAGACCTGCAACATCCAACACAGCCTCGAGATCTTCTACTTTCATACTGCATTTTGAGGTCCGGTGGGGCAACCGCACTGCACGCGCACCGCACTGACAGCACTCCCTTATCGCCCCCAGAATCCTGCCTCTGGAGGGACCGGTACAATATCAGCTCCACTGGCCCATGCCCGGTTACTTCAATGCAATGCTGTCGCCAGCCTGTGAATGTGTGATCCAGAAACACAGAACAATTGCACCGCAATCAGTCAATGCATATTTCAGCGCGGAATGCCGGTGCAGTGGCAGTGGCAATAAAATCAGAATCAGGCGAGGGATCATGCAAGACTTCAGAGGGAATTGCAGCTACCACATTCCATTATGAGGACGAAGCCTTACGGCAAACAAAAGCCGTGAGGGGCAACGCCACTGCTTGCAAACCGCGACGCTCACACTGACACTCTCAGCAGCCCGCTGGAGGGCACAAAGGCGCAACAATGCAGAAGCTGAGGTCCTGAAGAGCTTTCGCTGGAACACTTGCACGACATGAGCGTGCCTGCACTGCGCTTTCCCCTCCATACAAGGGCATGGCCGGCGTTGCCATGCCATTGGCAAACGAACCCAAAATGGGTGGCTCAACCGTAAAACCCAAACCGCGACTTGGAGCTGCCGGACTCGTGACGGGCGATCAATCTCGGGAGTCCGACAGGAAATCGATTGCCACTCATCTTCCGCATCACCACCAATCAATACCGCTAACTGCCTCACAAGAAATCCATAATGCGAAGGAAAATTGCTCTAGAAGCTACAACCAGAAGCTACAACCAGAAGCAACATCCGCCAGCTGAGAAGCACGTGCATGCATCACAGAAATGCAGGGGCACGTGCATGTGAATCCTCGAATTCACTCTGCCGTTCACCATTCAACAGTCAGCATCCAGCATCAGTGTTGCCATCCACCATCGGTCCACTGCAAAAATGGATGGTCCAGGCGGTACACAAAATTGTGCAGGAAAACGGACCCAGCCCGTGCAGCCGTCCATGAATACCAGTGGCACTGCCAGAGCAAGCGCTGACCAAGAAAACCACAGTCCAACACAACACTCAGCAGGACACATGCCTTCCACTGACATCATCCGAATCTGAGTGCTGAGCAAACACATATGTTCACGTGCCCAGAGACAGAGTACGAGAGATGGGGTCAACCCAAGGTGCAAGGCAGGGATCCAGGGATTCTCTGTGCGTCTGTGAAGGCTGGGGGTGGGGGGGGGGGGGGGTAAAAGCCTGTGGGGGGCGTGGCTGGGGGCAGCGCTATGGGTCGGCTTGGGTCGTTCGGCACTCAGGCGGGCCAGGCTTGTCAGAACCGATCAGCCAAGGGCCACAAAGCAGTGCAGGGGGGGGGGGGGGGTAGGCACAAGGCCTTGGTGGTTGGCTCTGTTAGCCTGTGGCGGCGCCTATTGGCCTCTCGCCTTTGAACCTTCTGCTATGACAAGCAGGTCTCCGCACTACGGCGGGCATCCGCACTGCTGCGGGCATCCCCCTGCCTGGGGGGGGGGGGGGGGATCCAGAATGCAACTTCTGCCCATGGCGTCCTCCCCTGACGGCCTGATCAGTGCCCCGGTATGCGGTCATCACGAAGACCCCAGGCTGGGGGGTGCTCACCACAACCCGCAACGTGAATGTCACACAAGGCCATGGGTGCTAGCTCACCAATGTGTGACTTGGGGCGGGGGGGAGGGGAGGAGGGGATTAAGCATCCTTTTCACGTGGGGTGCCATTTGGTACATAGGCCAGTACCACGACAGCACCACTGGGGGGCCTTCTGTGTGTGGGCGGAGAGCGGGCAGTATTGTGAGGAGGCAAACCAGTAGGGGCCTGCGGGATGAGGCTCCTGGGAGGGGTCAGGCAAGTCTGTGGCTCGCCCGCCCTGGCCAGGGGCACCCCTGTCCTGAGCTCCTCACCTTGGCTGAACCCTCCCTGGTGGATCCCCAGTGTGCACGTGCGTATGTGTATGCGCGTGCGTGCGCACATGTGCCTGTCTCAGCGTGAGAGGATGCGCGCGAGAACGGAATCGCACGGCCACAGGGGTGTGTTCTACCTCAAGGAAACCATCTGGAATGCATGAGTGTGAATGTGAAGGGTCGTCGACGTGTGCGTCTTCATTACCGGGGGCTGGCCTGTTTGTCTTGGTATGCCGTGAGCATACCCAGAACCATCTTTCATTAGATACCAACGCACGCACGCACGCACGCGTCAACAAAGCAAACATTTTCTCAGCGCTCCTCACTCCAGTCCGCCCATCCCACGGGCCGCTTCAAAACACACTCGACACGCTCTCAATCCAAAGAACAGGGGCGCCATGGCACACCCTCCGAGGGCCCACCACTGTTCGGGATATGCTCAGAACGGGTTTCAATTCACGCGATGCTACCAGCTCCTGAACCTCCGCCCGGGGCGATTCCAGTCACCGTTTTGCTTCATCCTCGGACCTCAACCCGTGAGGCCGGTGAGCGCGGGGCACAGAACACAGGCAGCCAACCCCCGAGGACGTGGGTTGCCGCACCCCCCGCGGTGTTGGGGCAGGACAAGTCCCAGCCCTGAGGCCCAGGGGTTGAAATGCACCACTACTGGGCCCCCCAACCCAGGGACTTGCTTGAGCGGGGGGGGGGGGGAGGGGGGGATTTTGGCAAGAAGCCATGGTATTGTGTTCTCGTCTGCAGCTGGCGGCGCCTACTGGGGGGGAGGGGGGAAGGGGGTCCAGGGGGGAGGGCCCCCCCCCCCTCTGCCGGAATGAAAATTAAAGCAAGTCCCTGCCCCCAACCCCGTGAACCAAAAACACTGAGCTCGTGAGGCCAAAGCTCAAAGCCAGAGCACAATACTGCACCCTTGTAGTGAGTGCCTTGTCTGACAGCCCGCAACTGTCTGATGTGAGGCCGTCGCCAAACTGTGAAATCCGTGGGAGGAGAAGGAACGGCAGCCGAGGGCAGCAGCGGGTTTGCCCCCACAGGCCACTCCATAAGGAAATCGAATGCCAACTGCACAAGACTTCTGCATCGTTCTTCGGTGGGGCCGGCCGGCAAGGGCGGCCGGGGCATGAGAGCCGCTTGCCATGACCTCGTATTGTTCTTGAAAACCTGGTCACAAATTCCTGTTGGAGGACGGACCTGAATGCACGTCAGTTGGGCCCCACTCCTGCGGCACCAGGACCGCAAACGAAGTACCAAAGCGCGAGAACGAGGGAGGGAGCGAGAGGGACCGACGGCACAACGGAAGGGAGGGAGGCAGGGAGGGGGGGGGGGGGGCGCCAGAGTGAAGCACGTTGTACGTGCGCGCGACCCGCCTGCCCAAGGGCCGTGTACATGGCGGCTGTTGTGGACCTTGTGCCATCCCGGGGGGGGGGGTGGCTTGGGGGGGGGGGGGGGGTGGACCATGTGGCCGTGGGCGGGACGCAGGTCCCACCGGCCCCAGGCATCGCTGGCCATGCGCCGGCCGGAGTTGCAGCCTGTGCTGCTCGCTCATCGCCAGCCAGTGGCACTGGGGGTGCGTCTCCATCCGGCCCCAGGGGTCATCGGCCGCACAGCTGACGCCCCCCTGAGTCGCAGTCCAGGGAGACCTGCTGCTGGACATGACCAGAGGCGCCATCTTTGGAGTGGGCACTTCGGCCCCGAGGGCGTGCGTGCTACTTCATGCCACGCTGCTCAAAGGGCAGACTGCGGGTGCCTGCTGCTGACTTGCGCCCGCCTGCTCTGCGTGGGAGGGGGGGAGGGAGGGAGGGATGGAGGGAGGGAGGGAGGGAGGGAGGGGGGTGAGGGACAGAGAGACAGACAGACGGCGGGAATCTGCGGGTGGGGGGAGGTGAGGAGGGGGAGAAAGAGACACACACAGACACCGAGAGACCGAGAGACCGAGAGACAGAAATATAGAAAGACAGGGACAGAGACATGAGACAGACAGACAACGAGAGAGACGCATGCAGAGATGGACTGACGGATCGACCGACCGACTGACTGACCGGCATTCAGGGACGTGGGGGAGGGGGGCGGGGGGCGGGGGGGGGGGGGGATGAAGAGAGAGAGAGAAGGCGAGAGAGGGTGTGCGTGGGTGGGTGGGTGTGCGCGCATGCATGTTTCTGTCACGTCCGCGCACGCAGACGGAGGGAAGCAACCAAACTGCTGGGCACGCACACAGGCTCTTCTCTTGGCCCGTTTGTCGACTTCTTTTCCTGTCTGCCTCGCTCTTTTCTGCCTCTCCCTCCCTCCCTCCCTCCCTCCCTCCCTCCCTTCTTCCCTTCTTCCCTCCCTCCCCCCCCCCTCTTCCTCTCTCTCTCTGTGTGTGTGTGTGTGTGTGTGCGTGTGTGTGTGCGCGCGTGCGTGTGTGTGTGTATCTGCCGGTTTCGAGAAAACCACACCAACGGAGGAGTAATCAGTCAGGAGCAAGGGAGGAGGAGGAGGAGGAGGGCAGCCGTGGAACAGGAAATTCACATGCCAACGTGTGTGAAACTTCGCATTCAACAGCTCCATGCGGACACTGCGTGTCCACACTGCCGGCATCCTTCACGCTGCCCTGTTGGTGGCCCAGGCTTGCCTGACAGGCGCAGTGCGTCATCCTTCCGGCCTTGCGGGGGGCATCCAAAGTCCGAACAGGGACGGGCCATCCTTACGATCAGGACCCCATCCCGTCAGCGGATGCCACTGGCCGGTCCAGCCGCCCAAATCGTACAGCTGCAGTGCACTCAGTGCGGCGTGCGGCGGGGGGTCCTCTGGAGGTGCGCTGAACACAACGGGCTCTTGCTGTTCCCCGGGCAGCAAGGGCGCACTGCTTGAGGCCACGGTGTTGCCCACGGGTGCAGAGCTGGTGGTCGCCACATCGTGGCCGGGCGGCACGCGGTTGGGAACGACAAACCGGGAAGATGGTGCACTATTCGCTGTCACATCAACGGGTGCGTCCATCCTCTGGCGCAAATTGGCGGGCCTTGGGGTGATGCGCACATCCGGGGGCGGCTCCCGGTCTCGTGGCTTGACAATGAGGCTGCTGCCGAGGAGGTTGTAGCCGTCGAAATGGAGTGCCACTCTGGCGGAGGCTTCGTCCTCGAACACCACGAAGGCGTACCTGAGGTGCGCGTGTGCATGGGCGACGCTGAAGACAATTCAAATCCACAAACTTTGACAGGGGGATCCGACTGACACGCCAGGCAAGGGCAACCGTGACTCCCGGCAAAGGAGCTCCTGGGCATTGCTCTTTTCTCTTTATGGGCAGTAATTGTTTGCAGTGGGCCCGCATCTTTCCAGTTCACATTCATAATAAATAATGCATGGCATTCAACATCAAAATCAAGACCCAAACAACTGGCAGGCTGGCTCTATGATTTGTCACACACACAACGCAAAATGGGATGTTGCAGAAGAGCTGCTTGCGGGGGGTAGACAATTTACCTGACGTCCACCGCAAACCTCTGGGACCTTTAGAGATCTTGCACCCACAATATCTGCCGCTGCGATGCGGGAAAATTTGCGGATACCCTTGGGTTTCGGTACCATTTCGGTCCCGTCGCGCGCAAGCACGGGCTTGTCTAAGCATGTGGAGCCCGTCTGAAGTGTGACCCTGAACGGTCGGTTGTGGAGCCATGGTTGTTCGCTACCCCCAGATCTTTGACTCCAAAATGGTGCGACATCAATCCAGATCACACTGTGCCTTGCTGGTGTTTGACACTCAAACACACACGGTAGCAAACAAATGCATCAATACGTACTATTTGTTCGGCGCATACCCTTTGAAGCGGCCTTTCTTCCTGTCAGTTGCCCACGTCACGCCGACGATGTGGTCGGTCAGCTGACTGAAAAGGGTGTACAGATCCTCTTCTTTGGCACTCTGTGAAATATTTCCCACGTAAATGGTGTTTGCCTTGGTGCTATACTCCGGCGGTACTGCTGGGGTCGGAGTTGGGGACACTAAGACAAAAGAAAAGCTAATGCAGACCTCGTTGGCAATTGCAGCGAATTCTCTCTCTCTCTCTCTCTCTCTCTCTCTCTCTCTCTCTCTCTGTCTCTGTCTCTGTCTCTGTCTCTGTCTCTGTCCCTCTCTCTCTCTCTCTCTCTCTCTCTCTCTCTGTCTCTGTCTCTATCTCTGTCTCTCCCCCCCCCCCCCCCTCTCTATGTATTTGCATCTTGGGCGCACGCTTGGGCAATGAACGTACCTGTTGCTCTTTTCAAACGTACGTACCGCGAACCAATATACTGACCATCTTTCTTGAGAGCTTTGGTCGCTGCCGCCTCTGTGGCGAATGAGGCATATGCGATGCCCGTGGGGCGATCATTCTCCGTTTCAATGTGGACGCCATCCTTCAATAGATCCATGCCGTTGAAAAATTGGGCTACATCTGCAATCAAGCAAAAGCAAAAATTGGCATAGGGACCCGGGAAGAGGATGATTTGCGTTCGCGGGATAGACAAAGCTCTCGAAATGGAGTGGTGCGAAGCTCGTTTCGACCTGCCAATTAACGCGGCGGTCGACTAGAAGGATGTTCGGAAAATATCCGCCGGTCCGTGGATTTGTGGCCAGGCCACCCGGTGGTGTAGATGACCCGTTGGACACAACCCCGAGGTGCAAATCCGAAAGACGGGTCTATGGACCCTTTGTCCGCACATCCCCTCGGTGCAAATCGTGAACACGAAAGGGAACAGTACCTGCTACGCTAACACTGTATGGCAAGCCGCTCATCTTCACAGTGTGCTGACGATACAATGTTCTCCGATGGAAAGCTAAAAGCGACACGAACGCAATGCTCAAAGCAATGAGTGGTGATAGTGCACCTGCCATCGAGCCACTTATTTCATCGAAAGAATTGGACACCGGACCAAACACTTTTTGGTTCCGCTAACGTGAACAACAAAAACAAAACAACCCATCTAGGCTAGCTTGTGCACACGAAATATTTGCCAATAATGCCATTTATCACCCCGCATACCTCCTGGTTCGTCCCTTTTTTGGACTTGCTCACTCATAGTAGGCACCGTTTTGTCAACCTGTTAATTGCATACAATATTGTGACGAAAATACAAGGAAATGGATCTACAAGCATGAACCCTAACATTCAAATACGTTTCCTTTTGTGTACACTCGTGTACAATAAAAACCTGAGCCTTTGGTTTCTTTCAATTAGTGCTCAGCACCTCAGGGTTTTATATAAAACATTGGGAAATGTACATAGCGGCCGTCCTTCGAGGAACCTCGCAGTGTGAGCAGTGAATGTGTTTTTTCGGCGGGGGACCGCCATGCCTCAAAAAAAACCCTAACATTCAAACTGTCGTGGTTTCTTGGTCAAATACTCATTCTCAATTCTAAGATGTCTCGCAAAGAAGAGCTCGATTCTCTCAATCGCATGTGCATAAATGCACAGTTAACCCAAGCAAAGAAATTTGAATCGAAGGGCAATGCGCGTTCTTTTCGCTCCATCTCTACTTCAACACCACGGCTGCGTTGCAACCTCATTGTGCCTCGCCGCTTAGGGCAAAGCGTGAGCTTTCGACTTGCTGCCCCCAAAAAGCTAAGTCTACCCGATATCGTTATGTCTCTCTCCGTGCTTTGTGTTGAGTTCAAGCAATAATCCTTCATTATATCCTTCGGCCATTCAAATTACCATTTACAAGGGTGAGGGGAGGGTTTTATGGAGAAGAAACGTTGAGTAGTAGGTATACCTTTTGGGCTTGAGACCTCATGACGTTTGCCACCAAGCGATTTTGAGTGCGGTTCCACTCATGATCCGAGAATTTCCGTAGAGCATCCAAAGCGTCGTTCGTTGGGAGGGTAGCCAAACGCTCCACCAAAGTCCGCTTTACTTCGGGCTTCGTGAGAAAACCATTTGTATACAAGTAATCTAACTCAGCTTGCACCTTCGGGTGTAGGGGACCTACAAATATGCAAGACATGCATATCGCGACAATAGTAAGCAATCGTACGTTTCTCGAGCGTTGAGACCCATCGCAACGAAAATGTTCCCAAACTATGTGCGCAATAGTACTTGGATCCAAATCGTCAACTCGCTTCTTCGTTGGATCACTTTGACGATTCTCAACAACCTCATGATATCCTCTTTGTGTTTCTATTTGCTCTTGATGGTCCCTTGGCGGCCGCGACGCGAGTAGATCACCTGCGAGTAGCACACCCAATACACCGTCGGAAATGACAAGGATGTACTTCGGAAATCCCGCGGCACGCACTCCACGAGCGGTCAAATCCGAGTTCTTACACACAACCAATAAAGTCCAAACCTCGTCGACGCAATTCCACCACGGCGTCCATGAGCACCCTTCGAGGGCCCAGGGCCGGAATAAGTTCGCGGAAGTCTCCTTTATCGCAAGCGAGAAGAGTCTCAATTGTGATTTCGTTCTTGCTGAGAGAGATATTGGATGTCGCTAAGCACGTTGCTATGAACGGAATAAGGCAAGCAAGGTAAAACGCACATGCACAGGACCCAAATGACCTGAAAACTGGGATGTACTGATCAAGACCAAGAGTTTTAAGAAGCTGAATGACTTTGGCAGACATCTTATTCTGCAATTTTTGAACGTCAGGACAGAAACGTGGATTCGAATCTTCGTAAATGCCCAGAAGCCGCGAAGAAAAAGCCCTCATGGGTCGCGCGCAGGCATGCTGCACCACATGTCCAGAGCCGCTTGTGCCTGGAAAGAGCCTTCGCAGCAAGATTGCAACCATGTAGGTACGGTGGGAAAACGATGCAGATACATAAAAATTCAGTACTATCCCGAAAGTAGAGCTTATGAAAACAGCTCTAAGCGGCGAATTGCAGATCGGAATGAATTGCAACCTGCAATGAAAAAGAGAAGGTCAAATGTCACTGAGTCCGAAAGAACCGTGCTCACTGTCAATCGACAGACTACTCAGTCGAACCCACCTAACCAAACGGTCAACAATGTCATTCTTAGTTAATCTTGCACCGGGACATGTGCACCATAGACTTCCAAAGGTCTGTATGCATCACTGGGCGTGACATGGTTCTCAAATCACTTCTTCGCCATTTCTCAGCCTGGCCATTGCAACCATCCACTACATACTTTGAATAACAAAGAATTGAGGCAAAATTCAGCATTGTTACTTCATTGAAGGATCTTAACAGGGCCCTTTGCTCCACCCGCCCTATTGTATATTGCTCGGACAAGGTAAAAGATATGAGACATTCATCTCTGGTCACGAGGAAAAATACACCCAAAATCTCCCTACCCATGTGTGATCAACCTGAGCTCTGCCTAGGGAGCCGTCAGTCCATATGGCCTCTCCGCCCTTTGTGGTGTAGAGTCTGAGGCAATGATCGCACATGCTCTGCCTCTTCAAGCTTGTATAACAACGTGTGGTGTGCTTTTTGCTGTTGGGAAGTTGGTGAGGACGGTCAAGTACGTGACGGTGCAGTATACAGCCACTGACCCGTAAGAACTTTGAAGCACCGAAACTTCCGGACTGCCCCCTTATTGAGACTGAACCCGGACAATTCAAACCAAGATTGAAGAATACAAGGGCAGGCCTTGACAAATGGTAAAAAACTTACAGTTCAATGCAAGCAAAGTGCGGAAATTATGTACATTCTCATTTTTTTGTCTAGCTGTCCACAGCAGAAGCCTCTATGGTGTGGAAAGTATTTTCTGATAGTTCTCTGCCACATAGTGAAGTTGAGTCGTCTGCAATTAAGAAAAACTTGCAGTTTAAAATTGCCTGGACTACTCCTTCTAGATTTCCACATAGGGAGCAGTGCTGCTGTCCTAGTAACCAGCATTTGAGCCTGCTCTCTTCTTTGAGCTTTGCCCATAATAAGTAAGCAAAATTATGGTCCATTTGTCCTTTGTTAAAAGTCCACGAATGAGCAACAATTTCTCAATAAATTGGGTTTCATATGGAGCAATGGCATTAATCCTTCTTGAAGTTTGGTTGAGACATTGGGGGAAATTTTATCCATGGAACTTGATCACTTCTAATGTGGTTGAAAGGCACTTAAAGCTTAACTTTGATTCAAAATGAGAGTTTATCTATTGTATTATATGCCATGACTAGTTGCTTGATATTCCATTGTTTCTTCTTTGAACACTATTTGTAACATAGCTCAACATGGGTGTTGGCCTTTGCTTTATCTATTTTTTTGGCTTATTCTCATGGAGACTGAGCTGTTCATTAATTTGCGTTTTTCTCCAACATATGGTTGTTTTACAGAAAATGAATGTGATTTTCAGATTCAGCATTAAATTCCGCATCTATACAGTGGTCATATGGCTACTTCAAATTTTTGATCTTTTTTGGCCCGTGAGCGCGCCGCTTACTTCATGGGCGAATCCTACTGAGTTCTGAGGTCATCGGGGCAGTTCCTACTAAGTTCTGAAGGCATAAATTAATTTATTCCTGAGCTACAAAAAATTTCTGCAAGACATTTAAAGTGATTTTCTATCATTTTTTATTATGGAGAATCTATTTTTCTTGTGTCTGTTTTACTATCTTTACAAGAGGCCTGATTTCTTAGGCATACCATTTTTGCCATGAACTGAAGTCACTATTCACTGTTGCAGCCATTTCCAGAGTGCAGACTGACGTCGTTTGTAAAAATCTGAGTGATTCTGAAGCATACATGCATGCATACACACAAGTGCAAGGCCAAACATCACCCATTGTTTGCCTGTACTTTGTGCAGCCCCATCAAGTTCTTTATTGGATTTATTGATTGCATTTCCGCCCGTCTTGAAGTCTTGGTCTGGTTTTATTTTTCCATCGAAATCTTTGTGCACTTGAAATGGAGCAGGAACAAACAGCAAAGCAAGTTCATCCAGAAACTAGTGAGACTATTCAAACAGAGGAACAAGATGCAAAGCAGAAAATTAGCAGTGGTAGCAGAGGTATGGATGCGACTGTGCACAATATCGATTCCACACGTCAAAGCGTCGACCTCGCGAGTTCTAGCAAGGTCGACGATCAACAAGCGTCACTGGGGTCTTTCGTTCACGGCGCACAAGAAGACGATGGGGCGAATCAGAAAAGGCAACCATTATTTCAATCATATGAAAGTTATCGACTGGATTCAGAATGCATACAAGATCCCTCACACTGTCCCCAATGATGCTGATTGGGACGCCCCCAGTGATCCTATCCCCGATACCCCTACTGCTCAGGACCTGTGCGCAGTCAGTGAATTCGAATCCCAACGATCTCAGATGAACAGAAAGTAGTGATGAATACTGAAGATCAGGTGTGCAAATGATGAGAAACCCAGACCTACTGCCAAAAAGGGGTCTCTTGAAACCCAGGAGTTGTCAAAGGCCTCGATGGCTGATGCGTCACCTGGACCAGTGTCTGAAAGTGACACAAATGAACCCCTGAAAGGGTTTGCAGAATATTCAGCATCCCAGCGATTTACCTTTGAGGGGAAGGCCAAAATTGGATATGGCCATCGGGAAGGGTTGTTTAAAGATTCGGTGCAGGTTTTGGGTAGTTCATATGGCGACAGGTCCAAGTATAGCAGAAATGTACCATCAATGATCTAGGCTGACGAAATGTGGCCTGGGGCTGAAAAGTATCGTGATGCACTCCTGTAGCGCTTTGGGAGTACTGTATTTACCCCCAAGCATGCTTCGCATATAACCCCAGCTGCTCCAGAGGCGTGGTCTGTGAGGGAGAGTTTCTGTAGTCCCTCGTGCCGGGTGGTACACAGTGAGCGATCCTGTGGGCAGGTGGACGATGACGACGTGCCAGGGGTGTGACCCGGGTACCGCGGTTGGGGGTGCAGTGTGTTCTTGGGTGTGTAGGCACACTGCGGTGCCTGTGTTGGCGCTCACGTCGTCCTCCCCCTCCGCGCTGTGGACGTTTTTGATGACGGCCTCTGCTTCTAGGGTGAGGAGGTGGTGTGTGCCGGGGGGTTGTGCGTGGGCCAACATGTCCCCCCTACGCCTCTCTTCCATGCCCCTTTTACATGGGCATATCATTTCCTATAGAGAAGCATCTCACAAAGGCGAATTGGGCCCTGGAGTGGTGTCCAAAACCAAACTTTTGTTTCATAGAAAAACGCTAACTTCGTGTACTTGTGAGCGCCGAAGCCAATAACTTGCCACATTGCTCACAAAACTAAATGCTCGAAACCATTTGCGAGTTTGAAACTAACTCAACGATGGCTCCGCGCAAATCAATGCGTATGGAATCATGGTCGGCTAATTTTACGCATACTTTCGAAATTTTGGCCAAAATGGCCGTGGCGTATAATATTGTACTCGAAGCCATTGACGAGCTTGGCTTCGAACCAAAGCATTATGTAAAGTAGAGACCTTGGTGCAATAGGGTTGGCTTTCCCCCTTTGGGTTACCCCCCACGGCATCGGTCCCAAGACCGATCCAAGCCCCCCGCACACACAACATACCCTTGGGGTGGGATGAAGTAGATCCTAGGGGTGCTGAATTACTCCTTTTCTGGCCTGGTGCGCGCGCGACACAAATCGCGATCGGGCGTGAGCCTACTGAGTTTTAATTTTCCAATTCTGATTTCTGTGGGTCTGAATTTACGGGATCGTGGATTTCTGTGGTTTTAGACCCATACAATTTGATTGGTGCTCTTGGTTTGGTGTGAGGGGCTGATTTTGCCGTTCACACATGTTAGAGGTCCGACACACACGAATCTTTGTCGCCGTAGCGTTGCTCGTGGTGTAGAGTACTCAATTGTGTCGCTTTGGTATTAGTAAAAAACTGAGTGTCTATTTGTTGTGCTCTTGTTTGTATGTTTACTTATCTATTTCATAGATAAGTATAAGATGACATTATGTAAGGGTTATTGTTCGAATGTTATGTGAGACTCAATGTGAGAGAACTTCAACAAGGATCAAGACCAAGTTTGCCACCCCCGCACGGAAACATAGACCTAGAGTACAAAAGAGTATTTACACCGTAAGTGCTCTGACCAAACCCCATAAATTGAATAATAAGTAACTCCCACAGAACAATCTTAGAAAACTTGATTTTCCTACAAAATCTCTTCTCTCACTCTTCTGTCTTCTCTCACTCTGATCGTTACTGTTGGCTGCGCTGATGGTTGCTTGCGCCAGCCCGCTCTTGTCAGGGCCAAGGGCCACACAAGAGGCACTTGGCCCTGACCTATTACACCCACTCCACATAGGCCATGCAAATGTGGTCCACTTCCAAAAATCTCGTTAGTCGTTGTCGCATCATCTGTACCAGGTTCTTGGGAACGTTT
The DNA here is from genome assembly GCA_964036045.1 of Eutreptiella sp. 'Long Island Sound 2002'. Lineage (NCBI taxonomy): Eukaryota > Euglenozoa > Euglenophyceae > Eutreptiales > Eutreptiaceae > Eutreptiella > Eutreptiella sp. 'Long Island Sound 2002'. Next base: position 28,135,686 of record OZ038397.1, on the reverse strand, counting down.
TACACACCCACGCGTTTGCCACCTGGACCAACTTGTAGTAACAAGTAATTGTTTTCCACTTCCTCAACAGCAACAGAGCCGTCGTTTTTTGCCTTGTCACGCACCAGGTTGCTCAACATCCCCTCACAAAATTCCTCTGAGTGTGCCTGCCTAGGCAAGTCTTGGTGCCACTTGTTGCTGTACAGCAATGTGCACATGATGGTGCGTTCGTACTTCAGAACAGTGTCACACGGTCCGCGGCGCAACCTCCGCAACAGGCACAAATCAACCGCAACACCTCGTGAGCCCGTGACCCTGTACCGTTTTTTTGCCCTGCACAGTTGCACTCTCGTGCCAGGTGACCCGAGTACAACAGCAATGGGCACCACTCCGACAACAAACTCAACACAGCATTTGCCACTGCTGCTCTGTTGGCCTGGGCTCTTTCAAGCCCACTGAATGCAGTTGCAGCCTGTGCCTTGCGACGATACGGCCGTGGTATCTTGGGTGTCGCAGGCCTCAGCGCAACAACAGTTTTTTCCATAACTATCAGTTTTGGGTATGATAGTATGGTTGAACCAGGGCGTAGCTGGCCTTTTCGTAGGTAAGTTAGGAGACGCCAGAACACCCGAAACCTTTGTGTAACAACAAACTTCTAGGCATGCCACACACCGTAAGCAATAGGTACGTGCCGCAGGTAGGCAGGCATGTTCCATCGTTGGTTTTTTGCCCCATACAACAGTTTTAGTATCATGTAGTGTATATTTTTGTCAACCACCAGCGGTAAAACCCTGTTTGTCTGCTGTGCTGTGTCCTTCGCAAATTGCAACAACTTCAACAGACCAACACCACCTGTCATCTTCTCTTTTGACAAAGCAAACGGGCGCCACACTGGTGTCTGCACAGCTGCACTATCCCTCCTCACATCCAACGGTGCCCTCAAATTTCCGGCATCTGAGACACAGCCATCCGCATATCCCACGCCCCGCAGTGTTTGGGAGATTCTCCTTTCCCGCTGTTGCAGAGCCCGCGCCGCTGTTGTTATCCATGCTGCCAGGTCCTCAATGGCTGGGTGTCCTGCCCGGTAGGCTGGTCTCTGTTTCAGCTGAAGTACTACAATTGCAGTACAGTTTTGTGACCGGTCACTTTAGTCTAGGTGTGTCGTGTATTGTGCCCGGTACCAGCTGTCGATCCACAGCATGCAACACGATGCAAGCACTAATGCCCACGTTGTTCTGAATGTTGTTGCTGCCTGTTCATCCACCGTATTTACGGCGGAGTCTGCTTGTCCAAGTCTTATTCTGGTTCATCTGTCTCCTTGTGTCAGGTACCTTGTTGTCTTTCCTTGTTTCTTTTCGTTTGGTACTGCCCGTTGACGCATCAACCGGTACAAGTTCCAGCCCTCTTGTCGCAAAATGCGCACCCAGCACTTGTCTTCATGCGTTTTAGCCTTTGTGAAACTGTGTCGCGTTCTTTTGTTGAACCTGAGTCGCTGCGCAAATGTTAATATCAGTTGCTCCGCGAGGTCGTTTCGTTTCAGGCCGAGCCACAAGTCATCAGCTGTTTGGTATGCTGGTTCTGCAGCGCAGGCCTCTCTTAGTGCTCCCTCTCCTTTGCTTACCTCTGCAATCATTCGATGCCTTGCTGTTTTTTTGGCGCGAAGCGGCATTTTGTGTATTTTCTGCATTAAATTGACTTGACGCACATTTTTAATCTATTTCAATTTATGTTTCGCACAGCGTAATTTGAAACATCTTGCCTTTTCCTGTCGTCATTACTAGTGCGCACGCTGTCGTCGCAATTTGTAATTGGTGTCTGCGTGCGCTCCGCTGGTAGTAACCGAAAACCGTTTTCCCGACCACAACCCCATGTTCCGTTTTCTTTCTCAATCCCAGTTGAAAAAAAAACCCTATCCTTCGAGCAGCGAAGGCTACGGCGGCATTAAAACTGGACATGTCTGCGATTAAGCGGCTGTTGGAAAAAAGAAAACCATCTCCCTGCCCTCAATGATTACAACGGACATTAAGACGAAGCTTACCAATGTATAATCGACAGTCACAAGTGGCAGGCTTGAATAGGAATGTAAATGCCGGCGTAGCCTGACCTACTCGCTTTTTCCATTCGTTTTGTGGTTTGAGTGCGCGAGGTCTCGCGCACTGATTCTTTCCGTTCGACAATGTTGTGCACCGTCTAATACGTGACCAACGCTATGTCTGAAGACACTTACACCTCAAAAATCAAATGTGTTTGTCAGTACGGTACCGCACATGTAGTCTTACCAGTCATGTTCCCTCCGAAAAACATTACATTACATGATCGGAGTGCATGAGGCCTCGCGCACTCACGACGCCGAATTTTGTGCTTTATGTGTGCTGTAGCGTACACGTGTTGTACCGAAACATGGGAAGTCTACCTCTTATATACTTTCAATGTGTGTTTTAATAACCTATGACAACTGTGTACTTCCATATACCTCCAGTCATTGCTGTTTGTGCGGTTCTACAGCAAACTGTGTTTTGAATATGTTGAGTGCGCGAGGCCTCGCGCACTCATACCACCGTAAAATATAAAAAACTGCCCATTTCGAAACACTGCGTTGCATAATCCCCAAAAAACAATGTATTTCGCATTCCCCAAAAACAGCATCAACGGGATCCCAAAAAAAAAATTTTTTGCTGTGTTGTGAACCGGTCCTTTTCCGCGCATTTGATGCGCGAACCAGTGTGCAGTTTGGTCTAAACTCACATCTGCCAACAAGCAAAAGCACATGCACACAGAAAACGATAAGAAGCGTCGGTATGCTTCGCGATGTTTCTTCAATGCGGTTTTTAAATGAAAGAATGGGCTAAATTATGTGATGCTTTTTTGTGGATTGTTGGATTAAAATAGGATGTGGTTAACGTGTTATAGAAAAAATGTAAACATTGTAGCACATGCAAAATCATTTGTTCTTACCAACGAAGAAACAAACAATGCACAGCTACCACTCTGCAATTACTAAAGGCCAATCAGTGCTGACAATTTCGGTGTAAAATGGTGAGCCATAATCAAGTGGCAATACTGTGCACCACGAAGCTGTGACCACACCCCATTCCATTGCTGTGACACCACAACACACTCTGAGGTGCAATTCTGTGCAAAAGATATACATTTTGGGGCAACCACATCATTTGCAACACTACTCTGCAATTGGGAGTATTGTTGCGACTATGGTATAGAAACACAAAAAAATGCATCCCAAAAGCAAGAAAAAGCACAATTTCTCATATTTTCCTGAACAAGCGGCAGCTGTGATTGCATGCCGCTAATGATTGCCTGCGTTTTGCCACCCTGGATTTCAAAATTTCAGGACTCCAAAATGCCATCCGCAACTCATTTGGAAACGTTGCAAAACAACGACGAACAAAAAAAGGTGCATAACGGCAAAAGAAAGGCTTCGGCTTTGACTTTGGCAAAACTGTAAGTGGCAGGTCAGGGTCAGTGGTCAGTGGAGGTTGGGATATGGGGATTGAATTGATTGGCGATTGTTTGCAGTGTGAAAGCATTGGTAAATAGCACACCTCGTTCATGGATGCACTGAGAACTAGTCTTGACCATGGCTCGATGTGACTTGCTCAATGGGCAGAAATGCATAGGAAATTGAGGAGGAAGAGAGGGGGGACGTGGTGAGCGCCCCTCAACTATGGCACCAAACTCGATCATATAAAAGCAAAACAGAAAATGGGCATTGCCGTGGTGCGGCGCCTGGGCCCCTTCAATATCCTGGAGCCCAACTCAAGAAAAATTTGGCACCAGAAGCTGCACCCTGCCCTGGGTGCACAGTTTGTGGTGCGGGCAGAGCACTTGCTTCTGCAAGGCACTTGGGGACCCCTCCCCCTTTGGGCATGCCTTCTGCAGGGATGCACCCCCCCCCCCCCCAAATGCCTATCACTGCAGTAGAACTCTGGAAATGTCAATCTGAAACTGTGATGTTGCTCCAGTGCGTACTACTGCAGTAGTACTATTACAACAACAATATTACCCCTGCAGTGTTCCTGTGGCATTGCTGTGTAACACTGGAACAGCAACCCTTGCTGAGACCCACAAAAGAATCCCATTCTAGGGGTCTGGGTCTCATACTGTGGGCTCTGTGGGACTGACTTTGTAGGACTGCTTCAATAGGATTAGATCAGAGAACACGGGTTCGGCGGGAAACTCTATCAAGTTGATGTAGGATTTGGGGCTTGACTGAACCGGTAATGCTTGGCACGTTGCTAAGATGGGCTGTCCCCCCACGCCCAGTGCGCTGCCTGTCTACTGACACGTCACACAGAAAGGTTCCCTTGGTTACATGGTTTGTGTACAGAGCGCTCCCCTTGGGTGTTGTTTTGAACAACTGCAGTACGGTTACCTAGTGCATTCACCCAGTGCACAATGAAGAGCCAAAATGTTTGGATCCTGGCCCCTATGGATGGAAACTTGTTGTTGTTCTGCGCCTCTGCCCCCCCCCCCCCCCCCCACCAAAAAAAATCAGCCACCCCCACCCAACTCCATTTGGTCAGCAAAGGCATGCGTCCCACAGAGAGATACTAAGCCCAGGGTGCGGCTATGAAGTGCTGATCTGTTGATGTCCATGGCACAGTAACCGCGAAAAACAGTCCGTTGACCGGCAACGCAGCGGTCTGTAACAAGAAAAACTGACTTCTCGAAGGTGCGCCTGGATGTGGCAGACAACGTCATCCTGGGCAGCGCCACAAAGCAGCACTGTGCGAAGAGGATTCCTGGGCAGAAGGGGAGGTATGAGCTGGCAGCAGCACGCCTGCACGCACTTCAGCTGCACCCACGTCGCGGTTGTAATGCAGCAGAGCCGGCATGGCACCGAGCCATAGCAAATGGCACAGAAGAGACACACGCACAATCGCACGCACAGGCACAACGGCATACGGGCCTGCAGACGCACACAGCGACGCAACTCAGCCGTCGCAAACACCCAATGTACCTTCGCTTTCCAAGTCAAGATCATTGCAACAAGGGGTGGGTCCGATTGCCCTCACCCCAGCCCCCCCCCTGCAAATGGAGCACCAAGGCACTGCAATACACGCGCGCGCGCGCCCGTCTGCACACAAACACACCTCCTATCTCGACCACTCTTCTTCCTAACCCTACGAATAACCCTGTACTGCTATGGCACACCATTGGTTTTAATGGAAAGAATCAATGGTGTGCCAGACCCCAGCGCCCTGGGACCGCGACCAGGAAAGGCCTCCCGTCTCATCGCTATCACGATCCCCAGACTTCCGCAAACTTCACGTTCTCATGCGTTTGGCCAGTGTGCTCTCAGAGCCGCCGCTCTGGTCCTCGCCCTTCCGCTTGTCCTTTTTGGAAAGCAGCGGGGTCAGCCCCATGTGGTCGTTGCCACCGCCCTGCACCACCACAAAGGGGGACTTCGTGACCTGCAGAGGGGCAACACAGGACATGCGAGCAGCCCTGAGAAGGCGGGAGGCGGTGGAAGGCGACGGTAGCACTGCGAAGGATTGTGGGGGATGGGGGAGGTTTGTGGAAGTTATGGAGGGCCCTGGCAGCCGTGGCAGGCTACGGGCGGTCGCTGTGCATCCCAGACGCCCGTCGAGGGGGATTCATTGCCAGATGGCGCATTGCAGAGGGTTGCAACGGGTACCGAGACTTGCGGGGCACTCTGTTACCGGCTGTACTTTTGAGGGATGTGTTGCCACTTGCAGGACTGCAGAGGTTGCAGTGGGGTAGTGTGGGGTGCCAGCTGTTCATCGGCTATGGAACCATGCCCTCAACCACCTGCATGGCGCACACCCATTCTCACAGACCACCAGAGCATGCCAAACACAGAAGAACACCGGCTGGCCTCGGTAGAAAGTGATGCCCAGGGGGGGGGCAACTACAACCGGACCTGATGCAAACCATGCCCCCCGCTATCTGTCAAAACTCAGCGGGGGGGGTGGCATGTCGCCGGGGGGGGGGGGGGTTGGCGGGAGGGGGGGTATGGGCGGTACAGGGGGGGGGGGGGTTGCCATGGTGTGTCACTGGGCTGTACAAGGCGAGCAGAACAAGGACCAAGGGCACAACACCCCCTTCAAAGAGAGCAGAACAAGGACCAAACACGTAGTACCCCTTCAACTAAGCATGCAAAAAAATTTTGGCGCCATTGGCACCATGGACCCTGCACCACTATCTCTCAAAACTTGAAGGGGGGGGTCGCATGCAAGGACCGGGCCTGGCTGCCCCCCCTGTGGTGATGCCCTCATTTATTGGGTCAATACAACGTAGAATCCTTCTGGTCCCATCTGTGACCCTGCGAAGGCTCGCAGGGCCCTGTGAAACCATCGACGACCCAGCACCCGTTCACATACCCCTGTACACCCCTCAACAAGCCTCTGCCCCTTACTACCAACCTCTGGATGCACACGACTCTACTAGCATCCGCACTACCACCATCATTAAATGAGGATTCGGAGGTTGGGAAAAGTCGGGAAATGGGACAAAAAAAAAGGCAGGAAAATCAGGAACATGGGAGAAAATGGAGGAAAACAGAGGGAAATAAAAAGGGGGGGTCGTTATTGGGATGGAAACAGTAGGAAGAAGTGCTCAAGAGTGGGAGGAAAACGGCCGAAAAGGGAGACTAATGGGGTGGAAAATAGGCGCCGTGGCGGTGATGCAGTAAGTGGATCTCATTGAAGGACTGAGGGGAAGGTGGTCCCCTTTTGAACAAATGGGGCAAATCGGGGGCTCATGCTGCTTTTCGGCTCCGTAGTGCGATGGTTGCCCCAAGGCACCTGTATACAGGTACAGCAGTACAGCACAGCCTGGATACATTTCCCCTCAAGCAGGGGACGGTACGCACAGATGTCCCAAATGGTGTGGCAATCCCGCGTGGATCGCTGGTCAATCCCGTCTGGGTTTGCAGGCTGGGCACAACGATATGGGCTTCGCCTCGCCGACCCTGCCCACCCTCAACAGCGGCTGGACCCCACCTGAGCTCAGCCTGCGACACAACAGTGCCCGTGCTACTGGGGGCTGCACCCCTGCGGCACCTGCGGTGGGGCTTGGGAATAATTCAAGCAGCCAATGGGGCGGGCAGTTCATTCTCATACGCTTCACATTCTTTTCACACACCACCCCTCAAGACCGTGTCAAGCACTTTCAATTGCGTTTGTTGCGGTGCTGCCAGATGGTGGTTTCCTAGGTCGACAATACTTGTGAACTGAGTGTAGTTGTGCCAGGCGCCATTGGAGGGGGAAAGACTGCAGGCGTGTGCCAGGTGCCTGCCGACGCCAGCAGGCCTCACCTTCGACCCCAACCCAGACCATCAGGTTGGGGAACTACTCTCCACCGCTGATGCGGATCGCATGCAACGAGGATGGGAGGTTCTGGTTTGTAAATCTTCTCCGGTGTTGGTCTCGTTCTGAAAACGGAGCCGGATCTCTGCCTCTGCCTCCTTTCACACTCCTCAAACATCATATCACCCTGCTGTGTGGTGGCGCCCCTCACTGCCCATCAACCTCATCCGTTGCATTCAATCCTGAAGTGTTTTCTCACACCATCGCAATAACGACGACATTGGTGGGTTTCCTGGGTTCTTAAGGAAGCTTTTTGAATAGCCATTGCAGGTTCGCTCTGTAAAGCCCTTGGGTAGCTGTTTAGTTCAGCAGGAAATCTACGCGCTCTAGCACAAAGAGGACCTCCCACACTCAAAAAATTCACCAATGAAGACATGCAGGTGTTCTCAACGTCAATTTTGCTCACCTTCACAGCCGATGTGCAACAACAACAACAACAACAACAACAACAACAACAACAACAACAACAGCAGCAGCAGCAGCAGCAGCAGCAGCAGCAGCAGCAGCAGCAACAACAACACCAACAACAACACCAACAACAACAACAACAACAACAACAACAGCAACAACAGCAACAACAGCAACAACAGCAACAACAACAGCAACAACAACAACAACAACAACAACAACAACAACAACAACAACAACAACAACAACAACAACAACAACAACAACAACAACAACAACAACAACAACAACAACAACAACAGCAACAACAGCAGCAACAACAACAGCAACAACATTCGTAACCAGTTCAGTCTGAGACTGGGCTTGGGTACCACCCCGTCCTAGGGCTGCATATGTACAACGGTACTCACTCACTCACATAGAGAATGTCTTGCGAATGGCGCTGTGTTTCCAGCCGATGTTTTGCAGGTGCCTGGGACCAAACCGCCTGCGGTCTGCGGTGGCGTTGGGAATGGGCAACGGAAGGGTGGGGCAGGCACCTGTTGGGCATGCTGCAGTGCCTTCAGACTGCCCAATGGTGTGTCGGTGGCGTTCATCCCCGTGAGAGTGCGCTCCTCTTTGAAGCGCTTGATCTTCTTCTCCTGCTTGAGTTTGCCGGGAGCCTGTGGGACAGTGGGAGGACCAACATCTCGACTTTGCGGTGGCCCTGATCCTCCTTTTCAAAGAGAGGAAGGGGGATCCAGGGGCTGGTGAGCCTGGCTGCCGTACCATGGCGTGATTGAGGGTACGGCAGTGCAGCGCTGGGCGGACACCCCTTTCTAGCAGCACGCAGCAAGCTGGGGCAAAATGGGAAAAACTCATAACTTAGCCCATGTGGTTCTGATCCGGCTGACATTTCGGTGCATGATACCCCGAGCATGAACTTGAATCACGCAACAGTTGACGGCCCCTGACTGCTGGATGGAACCATCTAAGTAAGGCAAGGGTGAGGGATGGGGAAATCTCGAATGCTTCAGCAGAATGTGGCCACTAGGTAACTCTTGCAGAGATGGTTGTCGGTCAGGGATCTAGTGTAAGCAGTACAATGTGCATCTCCCACTCAGTGGGAGAAATCTCAGTGATGTACTCGGTGATTTCACTGTATGGGAGCATGCTAAACATTCGCAGTAGCTCGGAACTGAGAAATTCAGTGAGCTTGTGGCTTTGCCTCGCAAAATTGACGTCGTCTTCGTGTAAATGCATGGTCGTGACCACTCTTGCGAAGTACCAGCTGAAGTTTATGCCCGAATGGGCTTTGTAAACGTCTACCTGGCCCATTTACGCACAAACATACATAATGTAAAGTTCTGACACATGTGCGTAAGAAGGAAAAAGCAATCCATGATCACATGAGGTCAGAGAATGGCAAGCGTTTCAATGAAAACTGATTCAATGACATCAAGAGTTCCACAATGGCTTCTGGCTCAATACTAAATGTGCGATTCGACAACAAGTCACGAGAATGAAAACCGCATGATTCCGTCGGTTGGGGCGTCCGAGCCAAGGATCAGGGCAATTCATGCAAAACAGCACCAATGGTCTACTGACAATAAAACAAAGGACTGGGCTGTTGGCCAGACATCGAGGGCGGGTAGGATGGGTCCTGACCTGACATCTGCAGCAACTGGGGCTGGGGCTCATGAATAAAATTATCAGGCAGTCACAGGGATATGATCCATGGGTTTTTGTAGCCTCTCCCGTTGCCAGCCACACAATCCATGACAACAGATGCTCCAATTTTGTGAAGCGTTTTCAATGCACGCACTTCCTTTGTTGAACAGGGAGGATCACCGACAGCACGCACACCACTCCCACCAACTCTGTGATGCCCTGCAGCCCTCGCATACTTTGCCGTGAAACTTGTGGCTGAGGCGGCGGAAAGCCTCCTTCTGCGTCATCTCACGGCCAGTCTCATCCTTGCGCTCAATGCTGATCTGGGGTGCAGGGTCGTTCTCCCGCAAATCCACCACCCTGCGATGAGAGAATGGGATGGAACTTCATGACAACACTGTGCCAGGCATGTCCTCGGCTAAATTGTGTTGATGCTGGTCCCCCAGCCCTGTCATGCTCCCATTGGTGCCACTCATATGACCTCACCACGGTTGTGCTGACGGGGGAGGGGGGGAACTCTTGTACGCCGCGTCAGCAGAACGGGTAGTGCTGGCGCGGTGCGGTGCGGTGCATGGTGCAGGGTTGGGGTCAGGGATGAGCTTATCCACGGGGGGGGGGTTGGGTTGGGTTGGGTGAAGGCCTCACCTGGTCACCTACCCACGGTCCGCGCCGCCTTCCCTGCCGGACCCGACCGGGCGGCTGTACCAGGGTGTCCGGTCACAAGGCCTACCGGACTGCTGACCGCCCCCAGACCCCGCGGTGGCGCTCGCGGGCGGGAGATGCCGCCGTGCCTGTGTGTATGTGCCCTTGTGTGTTTGTGGAGGGGGGGGGGGGGGGCTGTGGCACACCTGCTTGCTCCATTGTTGTTCGGCGTTGGCGCACATGGTGCGGGGAAGTGTGTGCCTGGTGCTCCAGGCCCCGGCAGGGAGGCTGGAGAGCCTGACTCTGAGCCCGCCGGGGGAGATGTGGGCCTGGGCTCGCAACCTCCACGTCACTAGGACATGCTACCCAACCACTCCACGACTGCCTGTTGGCACGGGAAGGCGGTGGTACGTGGCACGACTGGGGTCAGACCCGCACTCCTTGACTGCCTTAGGCACAGGTGGTGCTGCCACGCGGGCTGGGTCCGACTCCCCACGGCCGAGGGCGTACCGCGGGCAGGTGGAGGGGCACCAGGGCGCAAAGAGTGCTTCCCTGCCCTGGGTGCCACCGGTGCTGGCTGCACTGGCTGCGGCGCTACAGCCCGCGTAGACGAGGGGGCCCAGAGGGCACCACACCCGAATGGCCTCTCCGTTGAGGAAGGGGGGGGGGGGGCAGGGGTCGGCAGGTGGCTGTCTGGCCTCCAGGGGTCGCCCGCAACTGCACTGGAGTGCACGGGGCTGTGCTGGCCTAGGCGTCTGTGATGAAGTTGGAGGGGCACGCGCACACCTGGAGGTTCCCTGTGCAGGTCGCTCAAGGGATACCCACAGCGGTCAAGCTGTGAGCCCTTCACAGCCTCCACTTTTTAGGCCCTGAGGGCGCCGACTCCGTGCACCCCTCCCGTCGGGGGCGCAGGCTGGGGGGGGGGGGGGGGGTTAGTGGTGGATGGGTCTACCTGCTCACTTGTTTGGGAGAGGAGGACCACCTGCTGGGTTACCATGCGGGTCCCAGATCCCAACATACTCGTCGTTCGGCGTCCGCTCCCTGTCCGTGAGGGGTGGGACCTCGATCACCATGTGACGGCCTGCAGTGAGGGTGCGAGGGCATGCTGGGGGGGGGGGGGGTGCTGGGCCTGCTTTCGGTCCGGCCCCATTTCTGTTGGGGGGGGGTAGGGGCAGCAAAAGGTCTGCTCCCCTATTTCCTGGTCCCCAAGGGGAACCAGCCCACGGCCTGCACCCTCGCTTTGTGGTGGCTGAAATTTGGGCCGACTGGGCACGGGGGGCCTCCTTCTGCGTCATCTCACGGCCAGTCTCATCCTTGCGCTCAATGCTGATCTGGGGTGCAGGGTCGTTCTCCCGCAAATCCACCACCCTGCGATGAGAGAATGGGATGGAACTTCATGACAACACTGTGCCAGGCATGTCCTCGGCTAAATTGTGTTGATGCTGGTCCCCCAGCCCTGTCATGCTCCCATTGGTGCCACTCATATGACCTCACCACGGTTGTGCTGACGGGGGAGGGGGGGAACTCTTGTACGCCGCGTCAGCAGAACGGGTAGTGCTGGCGCGGTGCGGTGCGGTGCATGGTGCAGGGTTGGGGTCAGGGATGAGCTTATCCACGGGGGGGGGGGGGGGGGTGGCACAAGGCCTTGGTGGTTGGCTCTGTCAGCCTGTGGCGGCGCCTATTGGCCTCTCGCCCTTGAACCTTCTGCCATGACAAGCAGGCCTCCGCACTACTGCGGGCATCCGCACTGCCCCTGGGGGGGGGATGCAGAATGCAACTTCTGCCCATGGCGTCCTCCCCTGATGGCCTGATCAGTGCCCGCGGGGGGGGGGGGGTCTGGCGGACCCCTGAGGGAACGCTGGGCTATTGCACGTGTGCACAAGCGGCAGTCAGCACAAAGCGCAGAAAGAAGTTTGGCTCGTCAGTGGCCTAAAAGACCACAGGTACGTTTCTGTCAAAAAAAAAAGATGCCAGTATGCAGCAATCACCGGGTCCTACTGTGTGCAGACTACTGGGGGCTGGGCCCCATCCCCCCGTATGGAGTCTGTTTGAGTTGCTGTCTGGTTGGGACAAGCAGACGAGCAGGATCAAAACAAAAGCCTCATCAGTGGTACCATAGGCGCCTTTCGGTCTGGTAAGAGAGGTGCAACAAGAAGCAGCAGTCGCTCACCACGTACTGGAACGTGACTGATGTCGACTTGACCTACAGAGATCACAGTGTCAGATGACACCGCGACTCTTATCTGATGAATCAGTCACCATGAACAGGCACTTGGGCACTGAAGCACAACCCCCCAGTGCAGCAACGGTATCAATGGCCGCCAAGCACGCACAGGGTAAAAAATAGCAATTCAGGATATATGTATACCATACTGAATCCGTGGCTCACACAAATAACATCCCCCCCCCCCCCCCAAGGCCATACCGCCCCCCCACCCAAAACCAAAAAAAGTTTCCTCTGGGGAAAAATGAATTTTTGAATGGAGTCACAAATGAGAGGCCCATTTCAGGTGCACAAACTTTTTTTTTGCCCTCATACCCACCCCCTCATCCCCCCACCGTCTCGTAAGCCGACCACTAGGCACAACCCCCGGGGGGGGGGGGGGGGTTAGATCACGGGCTGGCGGTCACGGGCCAGCGGCCAGACTTGGTGGATCAAACACCGTTGCGCACCCACCAGCCGCCGTCCGCTGACCTCCAACCGCTGTTAAGTGAGCAGCCAACCGCCGCCAGTCTTCAGCCAACCGCCGTCGGTTCAATGCTGTCGACACACCACGCCACACACCACAGCGCCACGTCGCATGCGCGCCGGCGGGGAAGAGGGGAAGGGGAAGGGGGGGGCTACGCTGCGCAGCGCAGTGCGCCGCAGCTGCGCACGCGGGCCCGCCCCCGGGGCACACCTGTCGTTCTGGCGGCCCGAGAACTCCTCGTTGATCCAGCCCTTCTGTTTGATGAGTCTGAGGGCGTCGGCCAGGCTGCCCCCGGCCTTGGGCTCGTGGAACACCTGCATGTCCTCCACGTTGCGCTGGTGCTGCTCCAGCAGCGCGTCGGGGTCATCCTCGTTGGCCCCAAACTGGTCCTCCTCCTCCAGTGACGTCTCGGTCCAGCCTGAGTTCTCGGCCCGCTCCTGACCACAAGACAGGGCCGGGGCCGTCGGGCGACGTCTCAGGGAAAAGCCACAGCGGTCGGTACCAGGGATGTGCCAAGCCGTCCCCCCGTGCTAACCCCCCTCCCCCCCCTCGAGTACAGGTGGCAGATGGATGGGCCAGCAGCCAAAGGCCGACTTGGAGGTCGGGTCAGGGGGTCTAACCATGGTTGGTGGCATTGGCGGTTGGCGGTTGATGGAGATTGGCGGTTGGTGGCGGTTGGTGGTGTTTGGCGGCAGTTGGTGGTTGCTGGTGGTTGGCAGTGGTTGGCGGTGGGCGGTCGGCTTGTTTTCCCAAATTTGAGTTCTCCACAAAAATCTGAGCACTTTGAGTATAGGCACATGGGGTAACCTCCCCCCCCCCTTCAGCAGGCCAAAAAAAATTGTCCGGCACCTTTGCGCCCCATTTTCCCACATCTGTGCCAAACTATATGTCACTCTCCCCACTTGCCATTCCCATCCGTCACTCTCCATCCGTCACTGAGTCACTGAGTGACAGATAGCCCAAGCCCCCACCCCCACCAAACAATTTGCCCTATTCTTATGAACACCCGTGGTCGGTACGGGCCTACCCCGTCTTGGGGCAAAAAAAGGGCGGGAAGACGGCTGCTGCCTCGAGGGGGCCATTGTGAGGTGGAGCCCCCCCGCTCCCCTGCCACAGTGCGGCGTGGCAGGCACGACGTGCCGGCCTTGTCACTCTGCGGTGGGCACATTTTGCGCCGCCCTTTGTGCGCAGTCCCCTACGAAAGCAACGTGTTGGGTCCGGCGACCGAACTCAGCCGTAGCGGCGCCCGAGGCCTGGGGCGGGGGCGCCCCCGCCCCCTTCAAGCACCGACCTGCCTTAGGCCTGCGGGGCCCGGCCCACCCCGGCACACCGGCGGGCTCTGCCCCAGTCTGCCCGGACGGAGGGGCGCAGGGGGGGCTCACTTGCCGGGCCCCCCAATATTCTACCAAGACTGACCCCCGGGCCCCGGAGGAGACCTGGACCCCAATTCGGCAAAAACTAAAACTGGGATCTTTGGAATCAGCGCGTTGAGGGGGTTTAGAGGGGGTCATCATTTATTGACATCCGTTGTCCCAAGCCCCCGGGGACAGGGATGGGGATAACTGAGATGGGGGGTTCCCCTGCTCTACCCCCCCCCCCCCGAGGAAAACGGCGGAAAAGGGAGACTAATGGGGTGGAAAATAGGCGCCGTGGCGGTGATGCAGTAAGTGGATCTCATTGAAGGACTGAGGGGAAGGTGGTCCCCTTTTGAACAAATGGGGCAAATCGGGGACTCATGCTGCTTTTCGGCTCCGTACATGGGGGGGGGATTTGCCAGGGGACGAGTTCGACGGGGATAGATTCGCCGGGGGGAAAATTTCGCCACCTCCAGGAATCGTGAAGCTTCAAACACACTGTTACTTCTCAACAGGCTGCGGATGATCCCTGGTATTTCCTAGTGGGCTCTGCATGGCTCCTACTATTTCCTGGTGGGCTCTGGAATGCTATGCCCCAAGGCACCTGTATACAGGTACAGCACAGCCTGTGACAAAGCGTCACGATATCCGTCACAAAAAAAAAATGTGGAGCCTTTTTGGACGTCACGATATCTTCGGCGCTGCAGATTTCCCACTGTGGCCCTTTGTATATATCACGGCATGTCACGATTCACTGACCCCCCCCCCAACCCCCGAGCGGCCCGGCGAAAATCATTTGTGGTGGGCGAGAGTGGAGCAGTGGTCCGGCTGCTCACAAGTGCTGCCTGTGCCCCTCGGCGCCCGTCACACGCCGGCGCCGGCGATGCTTCACATTCAGTCGGTCCCGTAACAGTGAAATTTGGAGGGCGGGCGAGCGGGGGCGGCGGCGGGGGGGGGGGGGGGGTTCCCTTGGTGCAGACAACCCCCCGGCCTCGGGCGATGGCATGGCGGAGGGTATGTTGGGTGGGCGGCAGGGGCACACCCGCTCTTGGCGGAACTTGGCGGCGTTCTCCTGCCGCCTGCGCTGGCGGCTGAAGAAATCGTCTTCGGTGGAGGCAACGTTCTTCGCAAACTCTTCCGTGGGGTCGAATACGATGTTGCCCTCCTCGTCCTGCCAGACACGGTGCACAGCGCGGCGCGCCCGGCTTTAGGGTGCGCGGGGCCCTTGCGGGGGCGTGTGCTTGAAGAGGGGGGGGGGGGGGGGTCGCCTCAAGGCCCCCCATCCCGACGTCTCTGGCGGGACGGGACTTGCTTCTCAGGCATCGGTTACCGCGGGGGCGCACATGTACGGCATCGAGGGGCAACGCATGTGCGTTTGAACTACCATTCCAAAAATGGGTGGGTGGGGGTTACCAGAGCTCCTTTTAAGGGGCGGTCCCCCCCCCCCCCCCAGTGGCTGAGGCGCCAAAGGCGCCGAACAAGACTTTTCGTCGAAGCGAATTGGCGCCGACGGCACCAGGGAAAATTTTTCTGGAAGAAAATTTGGCCCAACCTTTTAAGGGGCGGGGGGGGGGGGGGGGGGCACGGGGGGTGGGGGGGTGGAGTCTGAGGACCGGTGATGGCTCATAGTTTAGGCCCCGAGGGAAGTTTTTTGAAAACATAGTGCCCCCATTGATACGCACAGGGCCCGCGGTCCATTGTAACTTCGGGGGTGGCGGGCCGGTGTACACTGGAGGAGGAGGGGGGGGGGGTCTGGAAACAGGCTCCGAAAGGCCACACCCTATTTTTCCCGTTGGCATTGGTCCAGAACAGACTTTTGGAAAGAAAAGGGGTGACAGTTTGTGTGTCAAATCGCTTTTTTGAACAATTTGGGACGCCCTGTGATGCCTTTGGTGGGGCCGCCGGAGTACAACCCACGCCATGCCCCAACGGGGGTCGGGGAAGGGGGTCCCTGATACCCCCACATTGACCCCATCAAAATGATCCCCCACAGCGCCGCGATCAATCTGACGGTTCCGGTTCGGACCCCCAAAACAACACATCATCATCGTGACCGGAGCACATGAGGCCGAGGGGGATGCCAAGCGATCCAAAACGTCCACCCGATCCTCCTCCTCCACCTCCTCCACTGCCTTCTTTCGTAATGAAATGGCAGCAATTGACACCCACCGACTCGGCGCACTCACGTCGGGGCCCTCAGTCTACTACAACTGCGGGGAAGGGCCCCCCTAATCGGGCTCCCTAGGCGGAATATACCCCAGGGATGAATATAACGGGGGAGCCCCCCCCCCCCCCCCCTCAGATGACGAAATGACGATTACGAAATGCCAGCCAACCAAAGTACAGTGCAGTCACAGCCCTAGGTCCCTCCTCTCTGAGATACAAGACGAAGCGCTGGACGTAGGTCATTGCTGCAACCCAAAAAACAATGGGAACAGTGTTTTGCACGTTCTTTTTGGCGCATTTTCCCAAAATGCGCTCCATTTCAGCCTCATCCTCAGTCACGTGACTAACTAGAGGACTGGCTGCTGCTAGAGGATGATACATGCAACGGTGAGGCACACCTGCAAAGCAAAAAGCAGTGGAAAATTCTATTGCCTTCGGCAAGACACCTCGAAGAGGGGAGAGGTGCGAGAGGGCAGTTTAAGCAGTGAGGAGATGCATGCTAGGGCAGGGACGCCATGGCATGAGGGGTTGGCATGCATGGTCACCAAATGAAAACCTTTTTGGTTGTCACATAGTGTCGGGCACCTCCGAACTGTTGGGTATGCGGCCCGGGTGTGATCCGACTATTCGCACCGCCCCTACTTGCGTGCACGGTAGGGTTGCATCGGCTTGGGTATTTCCGGCAATGGGTACCGAAAACCTCAAGACTACGGGTGTCTGAGGCGGTCATGGGGTTAGAGATACACCATGGGGTGAGAAATGCATCAAGGGGAAAGTGGAAGTGAATCAGAGTGCTGGTGGACACGGGACACAGAACGGCTTGCATTGCGCATTGACCGTTGTTGTGCAAGAGAAGTAATGAGATGGCTAGGAGAAGGGCTTGGATAGGGCAATTTTGACACGGTGCGCAGAACGGCTTGCATTGCGCATTCACCGTTGGTGTGCACGAGAAGTAATGAGATGGGTTGGAGATGGGCTTGCATTGGGCAATTGGACATGGTGCATGGAACGGCTTGTATTGGGCATTCACCGTTGGTGTGGAAGAGAAGTATTGAGATGGGTTGGAGATGGGCTTGCATTGCTCAATTGGACACGGTGCACGGAACGGCTTGCATTGCGCATTCACCGTTGGTGTGGAAGGAAAAGTAATGAGATGATTTGGAAAAGGGCTTACATTGGGCAATGGGGCACGGTGCACGGAACGGCTTGCATTGCGCATTCACCGTTGGTGTGCAAGAGAAGTAATGAGATGATTTGGAAAAGGGCTTACATTGGGCAATTGTTGTGTGCCCTAGACCCTTGGTACGCCCCCCCCCAACACCCAAATAGTGACAAAAACAGATAATGAGGGGCTAAAACATGCTTTACATAGGATGTTTGATCATTTTTGATGGTCAAAGTATCAAAAAAATCAGTTCCGGAAAAGTTCATTTTTGAGCTGCCGAGGCCGGGAAAAATGCATAAGCAAGTTGTGTGCCCTAAACCCCTTGGTACCCCCCCCCCCCCACGCAGACACCCAAATAGGGTGAAAAACACATGAAGAGGGGCCGAAACATGCTTTACATAGGATATTTGATCATTTTGGATGGTCAGAGTATCAAAAAAATCAGTTTTGGAAATTCTATTGCCTTCGGCAAGTCCACCTCGCAGAGAATCTACCCCGAGCAACACACACCCAAAATGGGGTGGAAACTACATAAAATACGGGCTACAACATGCTTTACATACCTTGGATGATCATTTTAGGTGATCACGGTATCAAAAAAACAAGTTTCGAAAACTGCGATTTTTGAGCAGCCTAGGGTGAAAAACTGCATAAGCAGGTTGTGTACCAATCACTTGGGAGCCCCCCACCCCCCCGGACCTAATACCCAAATAGGGTGAAAAACACGTAAATACGGCCTAAAACATGCTTTACATACCTTGGATGATCATTTTAGGTGGTCACAATATCAAAAAACAAGTTTCAAAAACTTTCATTTTGAGCTGCCCAGGGTGAAAAACTGCATTAGCAGGTTGTGTACCAACCCCTTGGGAGGCCCCCCACCCCCACCCCCACGGACCTATTACCCAAATAGGGTGAAAAACACGTAAAGACGGCCTAAGACATGCTTTACATAGCTTGGATGGTCATTTTGGGTGGTCACAATATCAGAAAAACAAGTTTCGAAAACTTCGACTTTTGAGCTGCCCAGCGTGAAAAACTGCATAAGCAGGTTGTGTACCAATCCCTTGGGAGACCCCCCCCCCCCCCCCCGGACCTAATACCCAAATAGGGTGAAAAACACGTAAATACGGCCTAAAACATGCTTTACATACCTTGGATGATCATTTTAGGTGGTCACAATATCAAAAACACAAGTTTCGAAAACTTCGATTTTTGAGCTGCCCAGCGTGAAATAGGCCCAAAATGGCCAAAATGGGGGGGTATGTGGCGTTTTCCCCTATATACGCCCGCCTGGCTTTGATCTAACAACCTCTGCGAGGTGATTTCCATTTTTGAGCTGCCGAGGCCGGAAAACTGCATAAGCAGGTTGTGTGCCCTAGACCCCTTGGTACGCCCCCCCCCAACACCCAAATAGTGACAAAAACAGATAATGAGGGGCTAAAACATGCTTTACATGAGATGTTTGATCATTTTTGATGGTCAAAGTATCAAAAAAATCAGTTTCGGAAAAGTTCATTTTTGAGCTGCCGAGGCCGGAAAAAATGCATAAGCAAGTTGTGTGCCCTAAACCCCTTGGTACCCCCCCCCCCCCCACGCAGACACCCAAATAGGGTGAAAAACACATGAAGAGGGGCGAAACATGCTTTACATAGGATATTTGATCATTTTGGATGGTCAGAGTATCAAAAAAATCAGTTTTGGAAATTCTATTGCCTTCGGCAAGTCCACCTCGCAGAGAATCTACCCCATCTACCCCACACACACCCTAAATACGGTATAAACTACATAAATACGGGCTAAAACATGCTTTACATATCTTGGATGGTCATTTTAAGTGATCACAATATCAAAAAAATAAGTTTCAAAAAACTTCGATTTTTGAGCTGGCCACGGTGAAAAGCTGCATAAGCAGGTTGTGTACCTATCCCTTGGGAGCCCCCCCCCCCCCCCACCCCCGGAGCTAATACCCAAATAGGGTGAAAAACACGTAAATACGGCCTAAAACATGCTTTACATACCTTGGATGGTCATTTTAGGTGATCACAATATCACAAAAACAAGTTTCAAAAACTTCCATTTTTGAGCTGTCCGGGGTGAAAACTGCATAAGCAGGTTGTGTACCAATCCCCTAGGACCCCCCCCCCCCCCCGGACCTGATACCCAAATAGGGTGAAAAACACGTAAATGCGGCCTAAAGCATGCTTTGCATAGCTTGGATGGTCATTTTGGGTGGTCACAATAACAAAAAAACAAGTTTCAAAAACTTCGATTTTTGAGCTGCCCAGGGTTGAAAAGCTGCATAAGCAGGTTGTGCACCCGTCCCTTGGGAGCCCCCCCCCCCCCCCCCCCCCGACATGATACCCAATAGGGTGAAAAACACGTAAATATGGCCTAGAACATGCTTTACATACCTTGGGTGGTCATTTTGGGTGGTCACAATATCACAAAAACAAGTTTCGAAAACTTCGATTTTTGAGCTGGCCACGGTGAAAAACTGCATAAGCAGGTCGTGCACCCGTCCCTTGGGAGACCCCCCCCCCCCGACCTGATACCCAAATAGGGTGAAAAACACGTAAATACGGCCTAAAACATGCTTTGCATAGCTTGGATGGTCATTTTGGGTGGTCACAATATCACAAAAACAAAGTTCGAAAACTTCGATTTTTGAGCTGTCCGGGGTGAAAAGCTGCATAAGCAGGTTGTGTACCTCCCCATTCACTAGGCCATTATTGGTGGAAACAGTCATTTCGCGTCTTTGGCACGGGTTGTGAACGGCCATAAGCAAGGCTACAGACTGCAAAAAACGTCCTTTCGTATCCTAGTAGGCATATACTGTCACAACATCCCCACTCGCACCCCTCAGGGTGGGTACCACGGGTTCACCGAGGTTGCCAAAACCGCCAACATAGCAAAAATGGCTGAAAAGTGCATAAACTGCAAAGCGCTCGTCCCACTCCGCCCCATACAAACCCTATGGAGTCGGGACCCGGAAACACTTTTTGGGCTCAAAATCAAAAAAAACCAAAAGATTCATGATTTTCGACCCAAAAAAAGGGGGGGTCATTTTTTCGACATTTTTGACCCCCCCCCCCCACCCCCCCACCCCCCCACCCCCACCCCCCCCCCCCCCCTAAAAAGTGGGTTTCAAGTGGGGGGGGTCTGGGGGGGTCCGGACCAAAAACTCATTGGGGGATGCGATTATTGGACAAAATAATGATTTTACAAGGGGTTAAACTAACAATTCAACCCCTTGGGGTAGGGTACGCGAATAGGCCCAAATGGGGGGGTATGTGGCGTTTTCCCCATATATACGCCTGCCTGGCTTTGATCTAACAACCTCTGCGAGGTGATTCTATTGCCTTCGGCAAGTCCACCTCGCAGAGAATCTACCGCGAGCAACACACACTCCAAATAGGATGGAAACTACATAAATACCAGCTAAAACATGCTTTACATACCTTGGATGATCATTTTAGGTGATCACAATATCAAAAAAACAAGTTTCAAAAACTTCGATTTTTGAGCTGCCCAGGGTGAAAAACTGCACTAGCAAGTTGTGTACCAATCCCTTGGGAGACCCCCCCCCCTTGGACCTAATACCCAAATCGGGCGAAAAACATGTAAATACGGCCTAAAACATGCTTTACATACCTTGGATGGTCATTTTGGGTGGTCACAATATCAAAAAAACAAGTTTCGAAAACTTCGATTTTTGAGTTGTCCGGGGTGAAAAACTGCATAAGCAGGTTGTGCACCCGTCCCTTGGGAGACCCCCCCCCCCCCCCCGACCTGATACCCAAATAGGGTGAAAAACACGTAAATACGGCCTAAAACATGCTTTACATAGCTTGGATGGTCATTTTGGGTGGTCACAATATCAAAAAAATATGTTTCGAAAACTTCCATTTTTGAGCTGTCCGGGGTGAAAAACTGCATAAGCAGGTTGTGCACCAGTCCCTTGGGAGCCCCCCCCCCCCCCGATCTAAAACCCAAAAAGGGTGAAAAACACGTAAATACGGCCTAAAACATGTTTTCCATAGCTTGGATGGTCATTTTGGGTGGTCACAATATCAAAAAAACAAGTTTCGAAAACTTCGATTTTTGAGTTGTCCCGGGTGAAAAACTGCATAAGCAGGTTGTGCACCCGTCCCTTGGGAGACACCCCCCCCCCCCCCGGACCCAACACCCAAATAGGGTGTTTTGCTAAAACCACAAGCAAACACGCAAACACGAGGCAAAACACGCACGTCTCCTGTGGCACATCTCGTCAGTGTGCCGCCTCCCCGTCACCACATCCCACATCCCCCCGCAAGTGTGTCTGCCCCCCGGCTTCACCCCGGGGTCCCCAACCGCGGTGGTGCGCCGCGTCGCCTGCCCCCGAACCCGCTTGGCGATGTCCATGGCTGCGGCACCCAGGAAGTCGTCCCTCTCCCCGGGATCTTCCGGCACGCCATACGCGACGTACAGCCGCACCCCATTCCGGAGGAGCACCCGGTGACAGGCCCTGCGGCCCACCAAGGCTCCCAACTTCTCCCGCAGCGCGGCGCGGCGCCGCGCCGCGCGCCGCTGAACGGCCTCCTCCGAACGCTTGCGCGAGCGGCTCTTGCCCCGCCTCCGCCCGCCGCTACGCGCACGGCGGTTACGGCGGCGCCGGGTCATGATCACATGCACCAAGAGAAAACGAGTGCTACAAGCAGGCGCCGGCACTACACGACATCAAGTCATTGCACCCACCGACTCCTCCAAGCGGTACTGCAAAAAAACCTCGTGGAACTCCGCCCCCCCTTCACCACCCCCCGGGGACCACAGGCCCGCTCTCCACGAATGCGGCAGAACAAAGGGCCCCATAGGCACCCCCAGGGTCCACAAAAAAACCGTGCGCCTATCGGGAAAGGCCCAGAGATCCCCAACCCTGCGCGCCGCCACCTCGCGCGCCAAACCCAGATCTCCATTGAAGTTGTCACTCAACCTACTGATAGGATCAGCGGGATTATGTGAACCACGCACCCAGTGCATATATACCGTGAAGCCTGGGCACGACGCCCACAGGTAGCGGAAACGCTTCAGAATGGACTGCTGGAATTTACGCCCCACCTTGGCCTTACACCGAAGGAACTGCACTAGCGCCGCCGCATTATCCCCAAACAAATGGGCCTCCCGAACGCCTACATTGAGGATGAGCTTCAAGCCCCAGAGCAGCGCGGCAGCCTCCGCACACTGCTGGTTGGGCGGTTGCTCCGCGGGCACAACCGATCGAGAACCCACATCCATCGAAAACAGGCCCAGCCGGTATTCACCCGCGTCCAGCGCCGCGTCGACGTAAACAACCAACGGCGATCGCTTCACCACCCTGGGGAGGGACACCACTGACCATTGCCTCCTGGCAAGTACGCACGCCACGCACATAGACTTAAGCAAACGCACTGGGGTAAACGGCAGCCGGGGGGGCGCCCAGAGCACATGAGCCCACACACCAGACAGGTGCGGACTGTGCCCAGAACCCGGGCGACATATCCACTGTGCCCGCCCCAAGAACTGCTGCAGCCGTTTTACCCTACAGGGTCCCACAGACAACCTCAACCAATGCGCAAACAGAGCTTCCCACGCGTTGCCAGCAGTCCGCACCTCCCCCCCCTGCAAATCAATATCCTTCCCCAGCCACACCAGCCGCTGCACAGGCTCTAACGTACTCTTTGGGCTGACTACAGCACCTGCACGGCGCAATGCCTCCGCCGCCCTTGCCGTCTGCTCTCGCACACGCGCGCGGCCGCGCCCCACAACCAGGACATCATCCAAGTAAATTAAAACCAGCACCCCCAACAGCCCCGCGCCGGCCACCAGACCCTCTAACACTCGCTGGCACAGGAGGGGGCTGTACTTCCACCCAAAGGGCAAGCACCGGAAAGCCAACACCCCCCCCTCTCCATCCGAGACGCGAAAGGCCCCCCAGAACTCGCGCGGCAGCTGAAGTGACCAAAAGCAATTACTCAGGTCGATGTGGCACATGCACAGCTCTTCCCCCCCCCCCCCCCCCGGCAGGGACAGAATATCCCACACCGGCCTCATGCAACGCGCTCGGGCATAAAAAGAGGGGAGGAAAAAGGAGGACCCTTGCTGTGCCACCTGCGCCAAAAGGGCCAACACCTCCACAGAGGGGAGGGAGAACTTCTCCGGCCGAGACCGCATCTCCTCATTAAGGGGCACCAGATTGACAATCAAACTGCACTTCTCCTCCGTCTTGGGTATCGCAAAAACACCCCCATTGGGCCCAGGTGACCCCGGCGGCAGGGGGAAAAGCAAACCCTGGTCCCGCAATGCCCTCATCATGACCACCGCCTCATCCGACGGGGGAATTATCCCAGAAAACTGCCTGCCTACCAATTCTGCGAAGCCGTCCGGCACACAACTATCCCAGACCTCGCGGGGGATATCCACACGCCCCACCGGCCCCAAACCCCGCGCCAATACCTCCTCCCTGATACGCTGCATAAGCAATTTGGGCGACGTCGAATCATGCAAGAGCGACTCCCAAACCTCAGGGCTAAATGAGGACAAAGCCACAGCCAAGACTCGCAGAAACTCCGGCTGTCTGAGATCACGGGCAGCTTCACTGCCCCACTCCAGAAACTGCAACAGGCGACGCTCCAGTAAACCAGGCGGTGCGCGGGGCAGACAAGCCCGCAGGGAGCACAACCAGGCGTCCCACTCACCGGTCCGAAGGCGCTCCCGCACCCACTGACCCAGCTCCGACGCGACGGGAAATTGCCGTTCGGGCAGCCGCACCCACAATCCTGGCCGGGCCCGCGGCCTTCCGCTTGCCCAAGACGGACGCGACCTCACCCGTCCTGCGGGCCGCGATGCGCAGCCGCCTGATGGAGGAGCCTGCTGCGGAGGCAGGTGGGGGGTCTGCATCCACATCAATGACTTCCCCCCCCCCGTCTCCCCGCGGCCGGCGCCCGCGTCCTGAGGACCCCTCAACAGCCGTAAGGGCCGGAGGGGCCCCCGGGTCACGTGCGCCAGCCCGGTCCTCCCTCCCAGCAGCTCCCGCAGCGGCAGGACTCGCGGACTCCCCAGGGCACGATCCACCCCGACCTCCTGCCGACCCATCCCCGTCACCTCCCCATTGTGGGGGCTCATCGGCATCAGGGGCACAGAGCTCCAGGAGCTCCTTCGGGAAAACGTCCCGGAGGGACACGGCGCGCCAAACGAACTCTCCTGCATGGTTGTCAGGGGGCCAGGGGAGGACAGCCTCGGTCGTGACGACGAAGTCGTCGGGCGCGTCGGCGTAGTGGACTGCCACCGTCTCCGAAAGCCACCGCCCCCACCAAGCCAGCCACTTGATGGGCAGCCCCAACCATCGCAGGGCCGCGGAGCCCCCTCGCCTCCATGCGTGCCACCTGGCGTGGGGGTTGTCGCTGCCCCCCAACGCGGCAGCCATGACCGACTGCATGAAAGCTGGTCCCTGCGGACAGAATTGCGCTCCGACGACAGCAGACGTGGCCCCCGTGGCATCGAGCCAGCCCAGCCACTCTTGGGCATACTTCCCGAGTCGCCTGCGCACGATGCGCGGCGCCACCTTGACCGTGCGGAACGCCAATCCCCGACACCGGGATCCCCCCCGACGGAGGGGCGCGGCCTCACCCACCCGCAGAAGGCAGGTGAATGCCAGGACTGCCATCCCATAGACGGTCCACTGCGGTCGCTCCGTGCAAGCCAGCGCGAAGTTGCGGAGGTCGTCCAAGCCTGCGTAGGGCCGTAGGGCCGGCTCCGTGGGCGCCCACTTGGCACAGCGCCAGACCCGGCGACTGACGAACGCGGGCAGCCATCCCATGTCCTCCAGCGCCCGGAACGCCGACACTGCGACCTTGAGGGAGCTTCCCGAGTACCCCAGTCCCCATAACTGGAAAATGTAGCGGCACGCCGCTTGTTCAAGCTCGGATGTGGGCGTGTAGCCCACCCAGAGGGCCATCTTGCGGAAGTGGGTACAATACGTACCCATGGTGCTTTTTGCCCAGGAGGATGCCTGCAGGGCGTCCACGGAGGTGATCTCATCCTCCTTCCATATCCGTCTCCACGCTGCCCACACCAGGCGCCAGACCACGTCCTCGCCATCCCGGAAGTCCGACGGTCCGAGAACCACCAAGGCCCCCCGGGGCTCGGGAGGGATGGGCCGGATGGGGCAGCTTCCCCATCAGTCAAAGCCGGGGCACTCGTGAAACCAATGCCGTTTCACTCCCCTCCCAGCGTTCTTGCATGCCCGACACGCTGTCACCGGGGCATTGGTGACGTCCATCGGCTCGGCACCCGGCTTGGCGGTGTACAGGCGGCGGCCCCCCTCAACGCTGAACTTACCCTTCATGGCTTGCAGCCGCCGCCCCACCACCTCCTCCTCCGCCGCTCCCGTACAACCAGCGGACAGCACAGGCACATCGGACGCATCCTCGGCCGCGTCCGACCCCTCACCGACCGGTCCGGGGTCCAAGCCCTTCTTGCCCCTGTATGCCGACAGGCTAGTCACCGTGAACGTCCAGACCGCCTGGACAAAACTCCGAAGGCGCGTAAGTTCGTCATCATCCATGGACTCCAGCTGCCACACTTCCGTGTCCGCGGAGTCCGCGTCCACCACCGGCGCCAGCTCGTCCAGGATGGCGTCCGTGAACTTTTCCTTGTCCTTGTACTTGGAGACGTATTCGTGTTGGGGCACCTCCCTGCGCCACAACAAGGTGGACAGCGCGAGAAGGCTGGCGAAGACCCACTGGGGCTTAGAATCCAACTCCCTCACCTTCACGATTTCCGCTTTACACAGCGGCGGGACCTTCGCCATTTTCCTCTTGGACTCCGCCTCGGCCTTGGCACTGACCGCCTCCAACTGCTTGCGCAGGCCCTCCATCACAAGGGCCTGTCCCTGAACCAACTGCTTGAGCTCCACAAGCTCTGGCGACACCGTCTGCGGCTGTTGGGGTGGTACCTCCACCTTGACAAAGCCCAGCGACGCCACATCCAGGTCGCACTGGGCCATGACGCAATACGAGGCGATCATCTTCACCAGCCCCACCTCCCCCAACTCGATTCCGTACTTGGCGACGAAACTAGCCTCCCACTCTGACCTGCGTTCCAGCAGCACCGACAGCTTCATCTCCACCTGCGAGGCAGCCCTGGCTATCTCCAGCATGGGAACGCTATCAATGAACTGGGAACAAATTGTTCCCTTCGCGAAGACGGCAAAATCGTCAACTGACATATTCACAGACCGGGTCGTTCCAAAGTGTCACGGAGCAGGCTCTACGTGTGACCACCTATGGTCTGCTGGCAACAAGCAAAAATGCTCTACAAGTACAGAGGCTCACTGCACACACGCATGCGCACACACACACCACCCGACGAGCAAAACCAAAGCTCAGGCACGGCTGAGCTAAGAAAAAACACGTAAATATGGCCTAAAATATGCTATGCATAGCTTGGATGGTCATTTTGGGTGGTCACAATATCAAAAAAACAAGTTTCGAAAACTTCCATTTTTGAGCTGTCCGGGGTGAAAAACTGCATAAGCAGGTTGTGCACCCGTCCCTTGGGAGACCCCCCCCCCCCACCTAACACCCAAAAAGGGTAAAAAACACGTAAATACGGCCTACAACATGCTTTCCATAGCTTGGATGGTCATTTTAGGTGGTCACAATATCAAAAAAACAAGTTTCGAAATCTTCAATTTTTGAGCTGTCCGGGGTTGAAAAACTGCAGAAGCAGGTTGTGCACCCGTCCCTTGGGAGACCCCCCCCCCCGGACCTAACACCCAAATAGGGTGAAAAACACGCAAATACGGCCTAAAACATGCTTTGCATAGCTTGGATGGTCATTTTAAGTGGTCACAACATCAAAAAAACAAGTTTCGAAAATTCTATTGCCTTCGGCAAGTCCACCTCGCAGAGATTCTACCCCAAGCCACACACACCCTAAATAGGGTAAAAACTACATAAATGTGGCCTAAAAAATGCTTTACATACCTTGGATGGTCATCTTAAACGGTGACAATATCAAAAAAACAAGTTTCAAAAAATTCGATTTTTGAACTGCCCAAGGTGAAAAACTACATAAGCAGGTTGTGTACCAATCCCTTGGGAGACCCCCCCCCCCCCGTGCGGCCAATACCCAAATAGGGTGAAAAACATGTAAATACGGCCTAAAACGTGCTTTACATACCTTGGATGGTCATTTTAAGTGGTCACAATATCAAAAAAACAAGTTTCGAAAACTTCGATTTTTGAGCTGCCCAGGGTGGAAAACTGCATAAGCGGGTCGTGTACCAATCCCTTGGGAGACCCCCCCCCCCCCCCCCGACCTAATACCCAAATAGGGTGAAAAACACGTAAATACGGCCTAAAACATAATTTACATACCTTGGATGGTCATTTTAGGTGGTCACAATATCAAAAAAAACAGGTTTCGAAAACTTCGATTTTTGAGCTGCCCAAGGTGAAAAACTACATAAGCAGGTTGTGTACCAATCCCTTGGAGCCCCCCCCCCCCATCCCCCGTGCGGCCAATACCCAAATAGGGTGAAAAACATGTAAATACGGCCTAAAACGTGCTTTACATACCTTGGATGGTCATCTTAAGTGGTGACAATATCAAAAAAACAAGTTTCAAAAACTTCGATTTTTGAGCTGCCCAGGGTGGAAAACTGCATAAGCAGGTTGTGTACCAATCCCTTGGGAGCCCCCCCCCCCCCCCCCCCCCGACCTAATACCCAAATAGGGTGAAAAACACGTAAATACGGCCTAAAACATGCTTTACATACCTTGGATGGTCATTTTGTGTGGTCACAATATCAAAAAAACAGGTTTCGAAAACTTCGATTTTTGAGCTG
Source organism: Eutreptiella sp. 'Long Island Sound 2002' (assembly GCA_964036045.1). Classification (NCBI taxonomy): domain Eukaryota; phylum Euglenozoa; class Euglenophyceae; order Eutreptiales; family Eutreptiaceae; genus Eutreptiella; species Eutreptiella sp. 'Long Island Sound 2002'. Next base: position 28,107,415 of record OZ038397.1, on the reverse strand, counting down.
CCCGGGGTGAAAAACTGCATAAGCAGGTTGTGTACCAATCCCTTGGGAGACCCCCCCCCCCCCCCCCGACCTAATACCCAAATAGGGTGAAAAACACGTAAAGACAGCCCAAAACATGCTTTACATACCTTGGATGGTCATTTTAGGTGGTCACAATATCAAAAAAACAGGTTTCGAAAACTTCGATTTTTGAGCTGCCCGGGGTGAAAAACTGCATAAGCAGGTTGTGTACCAATCCCTTGGGAGACCCCCCCCCCCCCCGACCTAATACCCAAATAGGGTGAAAAACACGTAAATACGGCCTAAAACATGCTTTACATAGCTTGGATGGTCATTTTGGGTGGTCACAATATCAAAAAAATATGTTTCGAAAACTTCCATTTTTGAGCTGTCCGGGGTGAAAAACTGCATAAGCAGGTTGTGCACCAGTCCCTTGGGAGACCCCCCCCCCCCCCCCCCCCGATCTAAAACCCAAAAAGGGTGAAAAACACGTAAATACGGCCTAAAACATGCTTTACATACCTTGGATGGTCATTTTGGGTGGTCACAATATCAAAAAAACAAGTTTCGAAAACTTCGATTTTTGAGTTGTCCGGGGTGAAAAACTGCATGAGCAGGTTGTGCACCCGTCCCTTGGGAGACCCCCCCCCCCCCGACCTGATACCCAAATAGGGTGAAAAACACGTAAATACGGCCTAAAACATGCTTTACATAGCTTGGATGGTCATTTTGGGTGGTCACAATATCAAAAAAATATGTTTCGAAAACTTCGATTTTTGAGCTGTCCGGGGTGAAAAACTGCATAAGCAGGTTGTGCACCAGTCCCTTGGGAGACCCCCCCCCCCCCCCCCCCCGATCTAAAACCCAAAAAGGGTGAAAAACACGTAAATACGGCCTAAAACATGTTTTCCATAGCTTGGATGGTCATTTTGGGTGGTCACAATATCAAAAAAACAAGTTTCGAAAACTTCGATTTTTGAGTTGTCCGGGGTGAAAAACTGCATAAGCAGGTTGTGCACCCGTCCCTTGGGAGACACCCCCCCCCCCCCCCCCCGGACCCAACACCCAAATAGGGTGAAAAACACGTAAATATGGCCTAAAATATGCTATGCATAGCTTGGATGGTCATTTTGGGTGGTCACAATATCAAAAAAACAAGTTTCGAAAACTTCCATTTTTGAGCTGTCCGGGGTGAAAAACTGCATAAGCAGGTTGTGCACCCGTCCCTTGGGAGACCCCCCCCCCCCCCCCCGACCTAACACCCAAAAAGGGTAAAAAACACGTAAATACGGCCTACAACATGCTTTCCATAGCTTGGATGGTCATTTTGGGTGGTCACAATATCAAAAAAACAAGTTTCGAAATCTTCGATTTTTGAGCTGCCTGGGGTTGAAAAACTGCAGAAGCAGGTTGTGCACCCGTCCCTTAGGAGACCCCCCCCCCCCGGACCTAACACCCAAATAGGGTGAAAAACACGCAAATACGGCCTAAAACATGCTTTGCATAGCTTGGATGGTCATTTTAAGTGGTCACAACATCAAAAAAACAAGTTTCGAAAACTTCGATTTTTGAGCTGCCCATAGTGAAAAAGTGCATAAGCAGGCTGTGTACCAATCCCTTGGAAGACCCCCCCCCCCCCCCTTGGACCTAATACCCAAATCGGGTGAAAAACACGTAAATACGGCCTAAAACATGCTTTACATAGCTTGGATGGTCATTTTAGGTGGTCAAGATGGTCGGAAACTTCGATTTTTGAGCTGTCCGGGGTGAAAAACTGCATAAGCAGGTTGTGTCCCGGCCCATTCACTAAGCCATTATTGTTGGAAACAGTCATTTCGCGTCTTTGGCACGGGTTGTGAACGGCCCTAAGCAAGGCTAGAGACTGCAAAAAACGTCCTTCCGTATACTAGGAGGCAGATACTGTCACAACATCCCCACTCACACCCCTCAAAGTGGATACCACGGGGTCACCGAGGTCGCCAAAACCGCCAACATACCAAAAATGGCTGAAAAAATGCATAAACTGCAAAGCGCTCGTCCCACTCCGCCCCATACAAACCCTATGGAGTCGGGACCCCGAAACACTTTTTCGGCTCAAAATCGAAAAAAACCAAAAGATTCATGATTTTCGACCCAAAAAAAGGGGGGGTCATTTTTTCCGACATTTTTGACCCCCCCCCCACCCCCCCCCCCCCACCCACCCCCACCCCCCCTAAAAAGTGGGTTTCAAGTAGGGGGGGTTTGGGGGGGTCCGGACCAAAAACTCATTGGGGGATGCGTTTGTTGGACAAAATAATGATTTTACAAGGGGTTAAACTAACAATTCAACCCCTTGGGGTAGGGTACGCGAATAGGCCCAAATGGGGGGGTATGTGGCGTTTTCCCCATATATACGCCTGCCTGGCTTTGATCTAACAACCTCTGCGAGGTGACTTCGATTTTTGAGCTGTCCGGGGTGAAAAACTGCATAAGCAGGTTGTGTACCAATCCCCTAGGAGCCCCCCCCCCCCCCCCCCCCCCCCCCCGACCTGATACCCAAATAGGGTGAAAAAATGCATAAGCAGGTTGTGTACCAATCCCCTAGGAGCCCCCCCCCCCCCCCCCCCGACCTGATACCCAAATAGGGTGAAAAACTGCATTAGCAGGTTGTGTACCAATCCCCTAGGAGCCCCCCCCCCCCTCCCCCGACCTGATACCCAAATAGGGTGAAAAACACGTAAATACGGCCTAAGACAGGCTTTACATACCTTGGGTGGTCATTTTGGGTGGTCACAATATCAAAAAAACAAGTTTCGAAAACTTCGATTTTTGAGCTACCGGGTTGAAAAACTGCATAAGCAGGTTGTGCACCAGTCCCTTGGGAGCCCCCCCCCCCCCCCCCCCCCCCCGACCTGATACCCAAATGGGGTGAAAAACACGTAAATACGGCCTAAAACATGCTTTACATACCTTGGATGGTCATTTTGGGTGGTCACAATATCAAAAAAACAAGTTTCGAAGACTTCCATTTTTGAGCTGTCCGGGGTGAAAAACTGCATAAGCAGGTTGTGTACCAATGCCTTGGGAGGACCCCCCCCCCCCCCCGGACATAATACCCAAATGGGGTGAAAAACATGTAAATACGGCCTAAAACAGGCTTTACATAGCTTGGATGGTCATTTTGGGTGGTCACAATATCAAAAAAACAAGTTTCGAAAACTTCCATTTTTGAGCTGTCCGGGGTGAAAAACTGCATAAGCAGGTTGTGTACCAATCCCTTGGGAGGACCCCCCCCCCCCCCCCCCCGGACGTAGGGACAAGCGAACACTGGCGGAAGCACCGGGACAGTCGCCTAGCAAAAACCCGGACGCACTGCTGTGAACTTGCTGAAGAACAATGGCTGGAAGTGTCTATGGCGGGGACATCCAGCTCAGCCTACCGACCAATTGAACCCCCCCGGACCTGATACCCAAATAGGGTGAAAAACATGTAAATACGGCCTAAAACAGGCTTTACATACCTTGGATGGTCATTTTGGGTGGTCACAATATCAAAAAAACAAGTTTCGAAGACTTCAATTTTTGAGCTGTCCGGGGTGAAAAACTGCATAAGCAGGTTGTGTACCAATCCCTTGGGAGGACCCCCCCCCCCCCCCGGACATAATACCCAAATAGGGTGAAAAACATGTAAATACGGCCTAAAACAGGCTTTACATACCTTGGATGGTCATTTTGGGTGGTCACAAGGTCAAAAAAACTAGTTTCGAAAACTTCCCTTTTTGAGCTGTCCGGGGTGAAAAACTGCATAAGCAGGTTGTGTCCCGGCCCATTCACTAAGCCATTATTGTTGGAAACAGTCATTTCGCGTCTTTGGCACGGGTTGTGAACGGCCCTAAGCAAGGCTAGAGACTGCAAAAAACGTCCTTCCGTATACTAGGAGGCAGATACTGTCACAACATCCCCACTCACACCCCTCAAAGTGGATACCACGGGGTCACCGAGGTCGCCAAAACCGCCAACATACCAAAAATGGCTGAAAAAATGCATAAACTGCATAAGCGCTCGTCCCACTCCGCCCCATACAAACCCCATGGAGTCGGGACCCGGAAACACTTTTTCGGCTCAAAATCGAAAAAAACCAAAAGATTCGTGATTTTCGACCCAAAAAAAGGGGGGGTCATTTTTTGACCCCCCCCCCCCACCCCCCCACCCCCCCACCCCCACCCCCACCCCCCTCCCTCAAAACCTCAAAAAAGTGGGTTTCAAGTGGGGGGGGTCTGGGGGGGTCCGGACCAAAAACTCATTGGGTGATGCATTTATTGGACAAAATAATGATTTTACAAGGGGTTAAACTAACAATTCAACCCCTTGGGGTAGGGTACGCGAATAGGCCCAAAAAGGCCAAAATGGGGGGGGTATGTGGCGTTTTCCCATATATACGCCTGCCTGGCTTTGATCTAACAACCTCTGCGAGGTGATTCTATTGCCTTCGGCAAGTCCACCTCGCAGAGAATCTACCCCGAGCAACACACACCCAAAATAGGGTGGAAACTACATAAATACCGGCTAAAACATGCTTTACATACCTTGGATGATCATTTTAGGTGATCACGGTATCAAAAAAACAAGTTTCGAAAACTTCGATTTTTGAGCTGCCCAGGGTGACAACCTGCCA